>OVAY01002269.1:0-19402 GCA_900406395.1 Kernera saxatilis | reverse complement strand
CAATAAGATAGGATTTTAAACTATTTTTTAGAATCATCAATTGAATAAGAGATGATTTGAATAAAATTTAAAATCTTCCCAAATCATCAGTTCAATATGCCCCCTTAAAACTATCCCGTGAATTTTCTATTTCCAATATTAGACACGTTAGGTAAATATATAGATTTAGATTTTCAAAAAATATTAAATCTTGTTACATTTTAGAAATCATGCAGGTGAATCCAAACGTAGCTACTTCAATCACATTGTTCAAGCCGAAACAGTGAGGAAGATCTAGGCATAGAAAAGTAAAGAGATATATAAACTATTTTGTAAAATCGAGTAGTTCAACGTCTAACAAAGAAGACGCCTAAGAGAAGAAAACCAATAGCTAAAATCAATACGATCTTGCCTAAACCAGATTTAGATTTAGGCTTGGGGATGAAAGGTCTCCACACAGTGTCTTTTCCAGGAATATCCATGAGGGAGATTCCTTTAATTGCTAACAACTCCCTAATCTTATCACTTCTCTTGAAATCTTTATTCTTTCTTGCGATTCTTCTTTCTTCAATCTTCTGCAACACCTCCTCTTCTCCCATTCCTGCTCTTGCTAATGCATTTTCTTTCATCTCTTTCAAAAACTCTGCGTAGCTTATCTGCGTAGCTTTTTCAACCTCCACCAGTGACACAAGCAGCGAAATCCGCTGCTTCTTCTGCATTTTCTTGAGCTTGGTGATTGAAACGTTGATGTATTTCATCGCGTCTTGAAAACCGCCTGTGAGTATATGGGCAGTGTTCAAGTCGTCTGACATTTTTGTTTCAAACTCGCTTTTCACTTTCTTAATCACGTCTTTGGCTTCTGAAGTCTGTTCAGCCTTTCCATTGTCGTCTTTTAATACTTCTTGATATGGAGACAGAGCTTCAACAAGATTTTGCAGCCTGCATAAATTTCAGCATAAACTCCAAAGGCTCTATTTAACTGACTCAGAGACAAGTTCAACAAAAAAATTTTACTTGTCAAACCTTCCATAATGCAAAGTCAGCAGGATTACGCTTCCTTGGATCAACAACAACACGCTTACCAGCTCGAGTATGATCCAACAGTTGCCCAGATAATTGACCATATTTCGGTGACTTATCGACAGAGAAGAACATATCACCACCCACTACATACCCACATTCGTTCTCAATGATCTGTAGCAAAAGAAGCATATGGATCAAAAACCTTACTGAGAATTATAGCTTTCACATCACCATCTTTCAACCACGAATATTGAAGGGAACAAAATAAGAAGAAAGAAGACAGCTGACCTTTTCTATCATCTTTATTGTGTGCTCCATATGATCACTGACACGAGGCTGGTGGGTGGGATGTAGGCACTGAAGCGCACCCATATCTACAAGATACTCCTTGCAAAAGCGATTACTCAAATCTAACGGCCTCTCACCAGACTTGTTAGCCTTTTTAATTACCTGCACAGGTCCAGTTTTCAGGTTTTAAAATGTTGTGAACCTAATCATAAAAAGGAAAAAGAAAAAATGGCAACCAAGGATCAAAAACAAAAGTGAAAGAGAATAGACCAAAGTTCTCTGCAAATCACTGGAAATTAGGACTTCCATATATATATAGATTAAAACCGAATAAAGAGAAGGATTCTTAGTGTTCATTACCCAGATTCACAACGCATAAGACCCAGACAAAAAAAAAGGCCATACCTTGTCGTCAACATCTGTAAAATTTCTGACATAAGTAACTTCATAACCCAAGTGCCTTAAGTATCTGCATAACCAGTACAACACTAAGAGAGATAAATGCCAACTCCAACAAAACTCACTGATCCAATTTCTCCAGCTTCGTTCAGTGTTTATCAAATTATTAGAGAAGAATCCAACAATAGACCAACAAAATTTCAAATGTCGGATTTTACACAGAATCCCCACCCCCCTCCCCCACATGTTTACCTCAAGCGACCTAAAGAACTTCAAATTCAACAACAATCCTAGCGTGAGAAATCGAAAGATAGAAAAAGAAGAGACCTGTAAAGCACGTCAAAGGAAACGACGGCACGAGCGTGGCTGATATGGCTCAGATCGTATGCGGTAATTCTGCAGACGTACATTCCGATCTTGCCGGGATTGATTGGCTTTAAAACTTCCTTCACTTGAGTCATCGTATTGTGCAACTTCAACTCTACCTTCTCCGCCTCCATCTCTCCACCGCCAATTGCCCTCTCGGAAAAAGCTTTCGAATGCTCAATTTACAAGCCCAAAATATTTCAATCTGATTCAAACGGAAAAAGATGTGTTCAAAATTTGTTTACTATGTCTAGAACCTTGTGATTAGGTGGTAAGGAGACGGGCCTGAGACGCCAACACGTTTCAGGTTCGATCTACCTGCTGCGTGAAACTACAACACATTGTTTCTGGATATCCATACGGATATGGATCTCCGTTTTCGGGTCTATTTGCATATCCGGAGAGAAAGTCTATCCATGGACTGTACTTCTCCAATTTTCCTTTTTGGAAAGAAATAATAAATTTGTTTACTTTTTTTTTTTTACTTTACTTTAAAGCTTAGATAATTCCATTTTATTTTGTCAACAGTTATACAGAGACAAACAAAATTGAGTTAAATTTGACTCTTTTTTTTTTTTTAGTCTTCTCTAATTGTTCGGATTCTGAAAACAAAAAGAAAGATTCCCAATTTTTTTAAAGAAAATAATAATACATTGTTTTAAGGCTTATAATTCCACTTTATTTTTATTTTGTCAACAGTTATGATCCAATTTAAACGGTTATAATTTCTTAAAAGCAAAAGATCAGTTTTTAATTTTTATTTACCGAGCCTGTTTTTAATTCTGAAAAATTAATATCCACCTATAAGAAATTAAGAACTGTTGAACAAATCTAACCCCAGTAAGTTTTAACTTTAAAAATAAAGGTCAAGACTAGTCAGCAAATCTTTTGTCTGACCAAAAAAATTAAATGGCTACGAATTTCTAAATCGATACATAGATAGATTTATCCCAAATATTATTCTAGTTGATCTCTAAGAGGCCGGTACAAAGAAAACCTCATATTTAACAAAATAAACAAAACAAGAATATAAAATTGGACACCTCACAAAATAAATCATCAGACCACTAAACTCCCACGTAACCACATTAATCACAGCCATATTCTTCATTTGTGGCCCCGTATCCATTTCAACCCCACCACATACAAACCACATGTATGTTCACCATATATACCTTATATAAATGTACCACAATTTCCAATCTCCTTTGCTTGGAAGTTGGAATAGAGTGAAAATCAAAAGATGGGCCTAAGAGCACTGCCTCTCCAACACAAGAGTGGGTTCGTCTCCACGACCAAAATCCCTATCTCAAGAACCTCGCCGAGAATTAGCCGGAACCCTAGATGGCTCGTCGTGTCGGCAAAGCAAGAGAAAGATGAGGAGAAGAAGGAAGAGGAGACTTCGTTGTTCACTAGACTTACGGATGCTTTGGATTTCTCACAGGTTCGGTCGGAGAAAGATGCCGAGCTTCTCTACGAGGCTCGAGAAGCCACCAAATCCGGTGGCAAAATGTCCAAAGAACAGGTCGGTCAACTTAATTAACCACATCATTTTTTAGCTCTTTCTTTTAATACTATATAATAATAATAGGTATTTATGAAATAAATCCAAAGTAATACTAGCTACAAGTACCATACGTACCGATCCTAAACTTCTTTTTTGTTAGAAACCTTTTTAACATGTAAAAAGTTTTGCTTAAACTCTACTTTTGATAATTATTGGATTACCATCAAACTATGTTTGATATATTCGTAATGGTGCAGTATGGGGCATTGAGGAGAAAAATCGGAGGGACATACAAGGACTTTTTTAAATCCTACGTTGAAGGTAAACTCTAGAAATCTATTTAACTTGGAGAAAATGTATTTTCATTTTATTTGTTACAAACTATTTGAACATTAAATGTCAATTATTGTGTTTATATATGTGCTATAGTGGATGGGGAATATGTGGAGGAAGGATGGGTGGACAAAACATGTAAGATATGCAAAAAGGACACAAAGGGTGAGGCAAGACAAGTGGATAAGTTAGGGAGATATGTCCATGTCTCTTGTCTTCAAAATCCCTCCAAATCTTCTGGAAATTTCTTCACCAGGCTCTTCTCTAGTTGATCAATTTCCCAAATCATAAGAATGTGTCTTTTGTTTCTGTTTTTTTTTTTTTTGTAACTAAAATTATTCTTGCATTTTGTGTATTTTATATAGAAATCGAAATCCATTTCCATAGCAAAACAAAAATAATTGTTATTGGGATCTAGAGAAACGAAGATACAGAAGAGGATTGGGATAATTAATTACCAACACTAGTTAAAAACATACCCCAATTTTTACAATTTTGCCTCACATCACTTGTCAATACCATTATTTTTATTTTATTTTTTCAATGTTCTACATCAATTTAAACTTTCGGCGCGTTCTTTGTATTTACTAATAAATTATTTTAGCGCGTTAATATTTTTTTTAAAGAAGTAGTTATTTTGTTTAGATAACAAATAAAAAACTTATGAATTTGAGGTTCATAATTTATTCGGATTCATACTATAACAGATTAGCTAGCTAGAAAAAAAAAAGAAGAAGTAAACAGGCATATTAAACGAGATTATGTTGGCACCAACGAAAATTAAAATGATTCTTCTTCCGGCTCATCTCCACCGTCAATCTCACAGTCTCTTATCATCATATTCCCGCCTTTATCATCTAAAAAAACCTTCCTTGAACCACTCCATCACTCAAGCAAGAAGGAACCGGAAGCAGCTCAAGCGGTGGAACCCCAAGGCTTTGTCTGACAAAAGGATGGCTCATTAGCTCCTCCGCAGTGGCTCTAGCCGCCGGATTCCGCACTATGCATCTCCTCACAAAGTCCCAAGCCATCGGCGATAGTGTCTCCGACAAGTAATCACTAAGACTTCCTACTACAACAACCCCCAACATCTCAGTTACCATAACCCCTAAAGACCAAATATCAACCGCCGACGAGATCATTCCGCGTGGCCCGACCGCCTCGGGAGCCAAATACTCCGGATTTCCCTCGAACAGAGACCCAACCACTGGATTAGGCCCATTAGGCTCCTTAGCTAAACCGAAATCAGCAAGCTTGAGATCACAAAGCTCCCCATGAGCGTAGCTCGGGAAGATAAGTATGTTCTCTGGCTTGAGATCACAATGGACATAACCATCTCGGTGAAGATCCTTGAGCCCTTCAAGAACCGGGAGAATGCAATAACCGATCACGTTCTCCGGTAATCTCCCACCGGCTTTGGTTATCATGTCTTTGAGTGACCCATGCGGTGCGACTTCCATGTAAATGGAGGAGACCTTGACGTTAACTGGCATGGTTTCGTCGTAAACAATTGGGCTTGTGGGTCTTACGATGTTGAAATTGTTTGAGAAGAAGTGATGCAAGATCCTTAGTTCTTTCTCGAGATCCTCTGAGTATCTGCGGAGAGATGTTTTCTTAGCCATTAGTAGACCATCGGGTGTTCGAACGAGAGATATGTAGCCATGGTTGCCTTGCCCGAGAAAGCCGAGTTTTGGTAAAGAAGTCTCGGCTAAAATCCACGAATTGGACGACATCGATCGAAGTTTCTAGGATTAGGGTTTTGTTTTGTTTTCGGTTGAGAGAGAGAGACAATATTGTGAAGACTACTTCTTAAAGCGTTGTCTATTTATATTAGATATAAAAGATATTTTGATTGGTAAGTAATTAAGTTGAGTTTGACTTGCGAAAAGGAAACTCAAGAATTGAGTTGGACTTGAGAGTTTATCTGCACTTGTGTAAATATATGTAATTAAAAATTAAATTGCATGTTGAACCGAAATAGGATAAGTATGGAAAAGGAAAACTCATGTAGTCATATGGTATATCGAGAATAACATTAAGTAACATATTGAATTTTTTTTACAAAATTTCCATAATGTATTAAAAATGTCCTTAAATTAACTTGTTATTACATGAAATTTGAAAATTTTATTTCTGTTTTGAAACGGAAATTAAAATCATATCCCAAACGAAAAATTCCCATAATTTATTTAAATACAAAAAAAATATTTAAATACAAAGAATATTTAATATTTTATTCTGTTTTCATACGTAAATTAAAATTATTATATCCCAATAAGAGACATGATATTCCCATATCAAACGAGAATGTATAGACCAGACAAAAGGTTCTCCCAAGTTTAAATTTACGCCGGATTAATGATTTTAGGGTGATCTGCAAAATTAGGAAGAAAGTTTGAAAAAATAGGAAAATAAGAAGTGGGAGGAGAAGTCATTGACGATTTTACCTTTTGGTGTTCATGTGTAACCCAAGACCAAGATCAATTGAGTGAAGCAGAAGATTAACTCACATCAAGAAGTAAACGGAAACAAAAGATGGAAGGAGAAGGAGATAAGGGAAAAACAAAGCTACAGCAAATTAGAATGAAAGTGTCTGAACCAAAGAACCATGTGCGTTTCTCGTTGGTGCTGATTTGCGGAGGACTCTTGGATGTGATCAATGATGTAAAGCTTGACGGCGCGGGAAATACCTGTCACGATTGCGCCGGCATGAAGACTTGTAGTGCGGAAGAAGCGGTTGTTATTGTTGAATTCATATGTTATAGATGCAAGCTTGAAAGATCAGATTTATGATTTCTGGAGATGCGGCGCGAAAGTTGAAGGATTCAACGGAGAATGTGGTCATACTCTGGAGGAAAAGTGTGATGAGAGTGAGAGAAGGATGACCAAACGTCGTGGCTGAATGAGCAATGGAAGAAGAGATGTGAACGGTTTCAGTCTGTTTTCATTCCCCTATGATTAGGCGGTGTAGCACAGCGAGCCATGCTATGAAAGCATTGCTAATTAGTTGTTGTTAGACGATATATAAGGCAAACCAACCTCTAGAAGAGGAAGAAGCCATCTAGGAACACATTATCAACTGTAAATTCATAAAATAGGATGATATATGGAGAGTGGACTTTGCTGATAGAACCGTCGCTTGATTGCTTATTGATTTTAAAATGTTGTTGTGTTTGTAATCCAGTGACTTTTTTTCTTTTTAATGTAAATCCAAGAGCTTTTCTTGAGACATTTTGCGACTACGAAAACAATATACGTATAGCGAAGTTGCTGACCTACTTTACAACATAAAAACAAATCATTTCATATACATAGGAACTAAGAGTTCCATCAAACCTTTCTCCATTACAGGCACTTAATTAATTAGAAAAAAAATAGTGGAAAAGTAATAATAGATACTGCATTTGATAGCCAGAAAAAATGACTTGCCTTTAGAGACACTTTAGAGATGTAATGTGGGATGAACGAAACATAGATGGAGAATATTCTAACACATTGATACTTATGACTTTATACTAACCCCAAATATAAATTGATACAAGATTGGAATACCAGCCCCACTTAGGTGAGAACAATCCACTGATCAAAAACTTTAATCCGATGTAATTATTATATTATAAACCCCGAATACGAACTTAATATATGTATATTCCATCTTTGAACCGAAAATCCCATCCATGTCTAGAGATCTCGTGATCTTCCCTTCCCCATTTGGTTTAGCCTGAAATTAATCTGGACGTATATACATTAGTACATCTATATGTCTACATATTATTACATACATATTATTACATCTACTTGCAATTTATGGTTTTGTATATTTTTAACTTTACCAGAATCATATATTAAGGATGATTGCATACGGTACCATGGCTTGAAGAGTGTCGGACCATTCAGCCAGACGCAGCGCTCCGGCCGCCATATGATGGTCCATCGATCTCTACCAATCTTTTTATAGAGATCGATCGATCCACTGATTTCTTGACTATTTTATAAACGGAAACCTTCCTTTTGTTTCCTTTCCATGAGCTTGATCTGCGTTTCTATGGTCTATGCCTCGTTTCCTTTTTATAAACAAAATCAGAAGGTATTTTTAACTGAAAAATATAATAATAGAGAAGCTACAAAATTTAAAGTTTAGGAAAAATAAAATTAATAAATAAATGGAAGACGTTGTGTTTTGGATTATTGACACGAAACGAGCAAAGCAACCTAATATAAAAAGTACGAAGGTACCGTCGGATAGTCGACACGGGGAAAAGTTAGCCCACGTGTTTGGAGTGGCATATTTTAGTATGAGACAATGATTTTGCTAACCCACGCCGTTCTTAATTTCCCAATTTTATCTTTTTTATTATTATTATATTCTAATCAGTTTTGCCTCTTTTGCGGGTTTCGTTTAATCGTGACTTCTCGGTCCCACTATCCACCCAATAGGAATCTTTTAGACACGTGGCCTTTTGTTATTGGAGATGTTAAGATTGCCTTAAAAGTCTTAACCACGTCATCATTCTGAATCTGACATCGACGTCAACTCCAAACTCGTATACTCTGGATGTTTTTTTTTTTCTTTTTTTTAATCCATAGTACAATCTGAATGTTACACTTTTCTATTTTGAGAATCGAAAATTAGAGCGCGTTACAGGCTCAAGATATGAAGATATAAACAAATAATTTGAGCAACAAAAGTATATATAAATATAACATAGATCATTATGGCTCACCTAAATCAGCTAATCTAACCTTGACCTAGATCATCGTATGAGCAATGCCCTTCACTAACTCCCATAATTAATTATGATTAAACAAAGCGCTTTTTTTTTAATTAAACAAAGCTTTAATTTTCAATAATGTTTCTTTTGGTCACATCCGAGTCAAAACGACATTTCTCTAATCATTACGGTTTGCTTATGATAGAAGCAACAACACCCATCAATGATCAGACCAATTAAAACCAAAAAAAAAAAAAAAAAANAATTAAAACCAAAAAAAAAAAAAAAAAAAACGAATCAAAATGGGCAAAACATATTTTCAAAGGCTAGGTTATTGCTTACTCTGTTCTGGAGTCGTCATGTGTATGAACCTAAACTTTCTCGTGGGCGTGACCAACTGTTTCTCATCGATGGTAGGGACTTGTTTCCGATTTAGAACATTGCCGACTGAAACATTACGTTTCAGCACTGGCTTAGGGAGATCGATCAGCGGCTCGTGCTGGTTCACATGGCTCAAGAAGGAGCATCGAGGAAAGTTATCTCCTTTCATCGAGCACTTTGCTCTAATAGCTTTCTGATCTTTCCATGACTCTATGTTCCACTGGCGAAACGCATCTTCTGCTTCAAGTTGCTTCACACTGGCGATTTCTACCCGGTTTAATGCACTTTCTAAGGCTTGTTTACTTTGTTTAACTTCTTCATTAGCTTCCTCCAGCTTCCTCAGGATCTCTATTCTTGAGATATCGGTGGATAAGTCGTCTTCCATCTGAGCTTTAAGTGTTAAGGGAGATCTTGGTGGCTCTGGGAAGTAAAAACCGTCTTGGTTTTTCCTACTGGATAACATGGTCATTTCAGCTATGGCAAGTGCTTCCGCTGCTCTTGCAGCTTCTTCCATTTTTCTTGCAGCAACCAATCTCATTTCTGCAGTTTTCAGACAGGCGGTGCTCTGTTTATGGAAAGCTGTAGCATTGGTTTCAACTACCATCTTAACTTGTTCACATTGCCGGTTCACGGATAATTTCTTGGTATTGAATCTCTCTTCTTCCTCGGGAACTGCCGGTTTTAACCTCAAACTGTTAAGCTCCTCAGCTAGAGACGCCGCTCCAAGGAGATCTTTCTCTTCCTTCGTTTTCATATTCAGAGATTCAACATAGGACTGGATCATCGCAAGATCATCCATGGTTTTACCAAGATTCATACTGGCTTGCTTCAATTCCATGAAGATCATATCCGGAGACTTCAGGGGATTACGATGGCAGCGTTCACCGATCATCTCTTTGATGTGTGAACGAAGATGTTCAGGGCTCTCCATGCACCTCACGGCTTGTTGCTGCAGCTCCAGCTTCAAGTCTTTGACAATCTTTTTAGTTGATCCAAGAGCTTCCAGAAAATCTAGAGTTTCTAACTCCTTCATAATCAGATCCTTCTCAAGCAGAGCCGCATTCTCTTCCATTCTCTTTATGTCAAATTCTCCCACACCGTCCTGACAAAAAGGACAAACCGATTAACACTTAAAAGCATAAAAGTCATGTGTCGACCATCTAATGATCAAACCTTCAAAGCAAAATAAAAAACAAATCAGAGTATCTTTCGTCGGCTCTAGCTCGTTGCTCGTATATATGCATACACCGGTTAACACTTAATTGCCACACCAAAAAAAACATAAAGATAATATTGTAGTCATGGTCGTAGGTAACATTTCTGGCTAAACTCAGAGGCAGAGCAAAAACAATTCAAGACAACATGAAACTGTCCACGCTTCTAACACAATATTGCCCTTCATTATGATAGATCAGTGCATAAAGTTCTGAAATTTCTACTTAGTTTCAGCATAAAACCTCTGGGTTTCCATATAGAATTCGATAATCGTCACCAAATCGAATTAGCTATCAATTATCATCATTCATGACATATAATAAACATACATTTCAAAATTTCAAAGCATTTCACAACAAGAAATAACGGACATCGCAAATCGGAGATTAGAAACAGAACTCACGTAATTATCACCGAGTTTGAAGGGAACCAAAGAAGACCCACGACCACCAAATCCGGATATGGCCTTCTGATCCGACTCGAACGGTGGAGAAATGTCGATTTCAGCTCTCAAGCCTACTCTCCTTGTACTCTCCGGGTTGAGATCATCGGACCCGGATTCGACTCTCACCTCCCGGATTCTGGGTGTACCCGGAACCCCCTCCGCCGCAGGGTTGTGAAGCCTCTCCGCCATTTTCCGTCTGGAGAACGAATTGGTTTGTCCAATTCAAAGGGAAAGAGAATTAAAGAGAAACACATCACAGTAATCATAGTTACTGCCCAGAAGCAAACAAGAATAAAGAAAAGAGCTCTTGAAGATGTAATTCGCCATCATTGTGTTTTCTCGTTATTGAACAAGAAGATTAGGGAACGCAGTAATGGGTGACTACGTGGCTTGTATTGATTGGTTATTTGCTCTTATAATCAACGGTAGATGTGTCTCCTTGATTCTAAGTTGAAAGGAGTCGGATGTATCTGATTATTAACAAATGTAAGTTTTGGGCCGTTGACTGAAGCAAGCGAATTTGGGCCGTTGATTACGGGGCTCTCTGACTGTGAGGCATGACCAAATGGTGATTTACACAAGTGGATTAAAAATTGCTATATAAAATTATGAATAGACTATACATATGTCTCATCGCACAAAATATGGTGAATAGACCCATATTAATATCCAAAAATTTCCACTAGTTAAATTGTCTAACTTCTAGCTCTCCCCTAATATTTTGTTTTATATGCAGGTTCAACAGAAGTTATAGCAAAAGGCAAAAGGTAATACTGTAATAGGTTGATGAGTTAGTGCATGGAACAATAATACCATACTTTATAATTTTACGAGTTTTACCGAACCGGTTCATTCGTTTGCCAAATCCTAGATGCAAACCGACCATGAAAGATGAAACCAACAAACTCAATTTTAAGCTTACTTTTATTTTCTGTAATATTAAAGAAAACTCTAAAATATTTGTGTTGTTTGTGTTCAAATACGATTTTATATCCAAAATTGACATAATTATATCCCCGTCCCCGTGCGATATTACATAGTAAAATGTATGGTGAAATATAAAGAAGGAAGGAGCGTTCTCATATATGATTCTAACCAACTTTGTGGCCATATTTCTCTATCGAATTAAAGCACAATCTTGAGTAGGAGAGAAATGGACCACGTACGATTAATAATAATAATATAATATGATCGAAACCCTTATTAATTATTATACGGTCTCAACCATCTCCCTCTCCTTCCATCCAACGGTCCAAATTTCATCACCGTCCTCTTTGGACCCGTCACGTTTCTATTTCGTTTTCTGCATACGTATCTTCCTACGAAATTAGCACCGACAAAAACAGATTTCCTAATAACTACTCTTGGGACTTACCAGTTAGCACTAGACACACTGGATGATTTTAATTAAGTAGGATGGATGGTTTCATCACAAATTAAAGTCCAAAGTTTGTGAGGGTGTTCGAATGGTTACATAATATTTGTAGCCATGAGATGGGTTCAAGCCTCAATTTTACCGTGAGAAATTGTATTTGGCGGTGTGTACATATCAAATCTCAGATTTTCATATTTTCATTTAAAAACAGAGATAGATTTTTTAATTACATAAAAATGGGTACTATTTTATATTAGGTATGATGCATAATACTTTTATTCATAATATATGTATCAAATTGATACACACCCGAGCGAAACATGGTCCTCCAAACAAGTGTTTTGTTCAAACTGCATTTTTTCATCGATATAGTTAACTTCATTTTTGTTTCATGACTATGTATCTTTTCAAATGACCTAATATATCAAATATTTAGCCGAAAAAAAAAATATATAGTTAGTAAAACCTTCTTCTTCAAAAAGAAAAAAAAATATAGTTTGATACACACACTATCCGATAACTAATTTATCTTAGATGTACCCATATCTTTTTGGATGTAAACATACCCAATCTCTTGGTCTGAGTAGTTCCTTATTACGACAAACAAGGTTTTAAAATTTTGGTAGGTGTGAAGTCTTCATATATTCTATAGATTAAACGTGTAGATTAGCTAGTTAATATAATTATTTCCTTAATAAAAAGAACACCAAAACAACGTTAGTTGAGGGGAATCACACATAAGGTAACATATTTAATATACAAATTAAAAACTCTAAGCAATGCATATACAGTTCTGAAACTTACTAACTATTGCCATTTATCAATAATGTGATCCCCACGACTCTCCCATAATTAATGAGAATCATTAAGTAATGCATACACATCCAACAGTAAGATGGCTACCTTTCATTTATTATCTAACCATTTCTTGGCCTATGTATTATTCCGAAATATCTTATGCATGTAATATGCTCATCCATATGAATTTGTTCCTGAAGAAAAATCTAAAATAATTTAATAGAAAGAAAAAAAAAACAGGTTAAATATCCCCCATTTGTCTCTCTTTAATTTTGTGTTCGTGTGAGATCTAATTACCTCTAAAGAACCTTCGAATCTGGCACTTCTCGTTTCCATCTCCGTACTTAAACTCCGACAAAACCGGACTCAAATACATAAGAGTTTGTATAAAAATGTCAGAAAGATTAAGAGATGACGTGGAGTACTCTGCAATCGATGAGGAGCAAGAAGATGAAGAGCGATCCTCTTACTATGGCGGAGCCTCTGTACCATTCATATGGGAGTCAAGGCCAGGCACACCCAAACACAACCACTTCTCCGATTTCTCTCTTCCTCCGCCACTCACGCCGCCTCCGTCGTACTACTCCTCCTCCGGGATTTTGTCAACGCCAAAGAGACAGAGCAAGGTGAGAACAAAACTAACGAGAATCCTGTCGATGTCTCTGTTCCATGATCTCAGGACGAGCAGTAACGGTAGCAAGAAGACGACCAACAATGTCTATGGGTCATCGTTTTCTTGGTCGTCAACGTCTTCTTCATCTTCCTTGTCCTCCTCGCCGCCACATTCTTTGAGAAAACCAGCAAGTCGTGGTAAAAACTCGCTGGTTCTGTACGCTAAATGCGAAGAGGATGAGCTTAGGTCGTCGCCGACCTCGACTCTGTGTTACTACAATGGTGGAAGAAAAGGGTTTAGTTCTTCAATGGGGAGTATGAAGAGAGCTCTGTTCTCTGTTCCTAGACATGGATCCACTGGTAAAGCTCTCATCATCGGCGACATGAACAAAGCTTGACTATGTGAATCTATTGTGTTCTTGATTTGTTCTATGAGCTGCTTTGCCTCATTGAACAGAGAGTGTTATAATGCTTGATGTGTGAATGTAATTGTATGATGTATATATACAGTTTGTCCCTCTCAGTTGTGGTATAAAGCTTGTGTTGTGGACTGGCTTTTTGTCATTTCATATCTATCTAGAACCAAGAAAAGTTCTCCCAGTAAAATGAAGTAAATATTATAAACTGATAAGAGTTTTTGTATACACAAAGGTTGGCATGTCATGTGTATTAAGGGATCGGTGAAATATTTCCTGTGAGAAGAATCCTTAGCTATACAGTGATACGAAGGGTTATGGTGTGTCATTGATATACTCAAGTAGTTATTACTTCTTACTTAGTCTAAGTCGCTACTAGATACCTCTTCTTCTGGCAGCTCAAATGCATCGACCTCTGCAAAGTAAGCTCTCTGCTGCTCGATATAATCCTGAGAAACTCCATGAGCCAAATTATCTTCCTCATTCTTTACTGTTCGCTGCCTCTGTAATGTAACCATAGATAAAGAATTAAGTTTGGAACAAACGTATGTGGCACGTAGGTATAAAGGCCCTACAAATGAATAACCGGAGATACAAGTTGCATATGTCATTATCATTAAACAGCTATACCAGAGTATCTCATGACAATATTCTGAATCCACCTTTTGAAAAGAGAAGAATACATGAAATTGAAAGACTCGACACCCATCTTCGAACTATGAGTAGCACTGGTTTTCAGATATGATGGCAGAAGATGTTGTGACCGATCAATGTTGAAGCATACGATGCACTGATATACAATTTGCTAGAGCCGAAAAACCGATAAATCCAAATAATGACTTTTTTTTCACAGAAAGATGAGAGCAACACAGAACTATTACACTTCTGATAAGTATATAGCTAGAGCTTTCCTGAATTCACCTTTTTGGGAGCCACTTTCGAGGGCCTCGGTTTGTTTTCATTTGCTTGATGCGTTTTCTTCCTGTGACACAAATTTCAAAAAGACATGCTTGAATTCTACACAGGCCACAAAATGCTAAACAAATTTGATGGGCATGATAGGTTCAACACTAATACCAGTTATCTCGTCTAGATTCCTTACTGGTAAGATTTTTTTTTAAAAGAACAGAACAAGCCACAAGACAGCATCAACAAATTAAGTAGCATGTACAATGTTCTAGCCTGATTCCACATGTCCATAGGTACGATTAGTCATACCAGATCTTATTTTCCCAAAACTCAGCAATCATACATCATCAAATGAGTTTCATACCCAGCGCTTGATATCAAGTCCAGACGAAGGCGAGCCACTGCATTATTCCTTTTTTTCCCAGAAGCCTTCCTTCTTACCGTGTAAACCGAGTAAGGCTCCGCAATATCCTTGTCACTAACGCCTACGCATAAGACAGTTCTTAGACATCAGCCTAAGATAGACACAGAACCAATTAAGAAAAATTACCAATTGAATTGAAAACCAGCTTGATATCAGTTTCCAATCCAGTTAATGGTGCCATTTTGAAAATTAAAGGAACACGGTGATGACCCAACTACTTCTCTTCCAAACTTGACAAAGCAAGTATGAATCTAACGATTCTTCCTTAAAATTCCTAAAACACATATATCAAGTATCACGAACCCCGACAAACAAAACCCTAGAGTTGCACACAAATCCAATTCAATTGAAATTCCCTCAGAAGAAGATGGAAATCAATATTACTATAACCAAATTCGACCAAACCCATTGCAGGTGAATAACTTACCCTGATCAGAGAGCGATTTTTGGGGACGAGAAGGCGCAGAGGCCGGAAAACCCAGATCGGAAGACATACGGCGAGTTACGGGTCTAACGCTCGTGGAAAGAGACCGGGAAGCGCTTCCGGCACCAGCCTCTGATTTGTTAACATCTTCGGGTTTTGAGGGACGAGAAGGCGAAGGGGCGGGAAGACCCAGATCGGCGGACAGACGGCGAGTTACGGGATTAACGCTCGTGGAAAGAGAACGGGAAGCGGTTCCGGCACCATCCGCCTTTGAATTATTGACATCTCCGATTTTCTCCTTGAGCGTAGTTTGTTCTACTAACCTCTTAAGAGACGAAGTGAGACTAGGATTGGCGAATTTGACGAGAGTAGCGGAAGAAGAAGATGACTGTTGGGAAGATCTGGAGACGGTGTTGGTGCAATCTCCGAGGGGTTTCCTCTGTAATCTTCCTCCGACAGACCGATGAGCTTCCATTTTTTTCCCAGTGAGTCAGAATCTTCGGATTCACCTGAGGTTTTGGGGGAGAGAAGATGCCACTCCTTACTGGCGGGAAGGGAGAGGGACGTAAGCATAAGAGTTCTGAAGAAGACTCGAGAGAGCTGGACGAAAAAAATAATTGGGGATTTAAGAGGCCCAAATTGGCAAATTATCAGTGGGCCGATATGGTAGTGATCAGGTGTAGGATGATGAGCAAATGATTAGATATTAATATCTAGTTATTCATGTCATGATCTATTCTGAATTTTAAAGTATGACTAACGATTTAGATAACCATATACGGTTTTGAATAGTAAACGTGAACAAATTTGGATTTGTTAGATGGATAGCAAAAATATAGGAATAGTCGAACAAAAAGAGTTGATTTTAATAAAGTTTTTGCGTAGTAAATCATAAGACGCTAAAAGTATATAGCAGAATTATTTTTTTTTAAAATCATACAAAATTGATAAAATTTGTGAATGGTTAAAAAGAACGTAATTGTGCTTTCAAAATATTTTTAGGTAGTATATCATTCATCATGTGTTTCTGTTCATCAATCACAAGTTTTCGTATTTGACGAAACATATAAAAACAAAATATTGCAAACAAATTTTGGGAATAAAGAACAATAATGTGTCCCACATAAATACAAAGGGTTAGTTAGTCCGCTGCACCATTGAAATTTGAAAACCCACATAAATAAATACTGAAAGTTTTTGAATTCGTGTTTAACTTGTGAGTAACCAACGTGTTTTTTACTTACGTAGTTACGTGATATGCTTTAAGATCTTAACATATAAAATATGGATATTAAGCCCTATTAAAAATAGGTTTTTAATATGTTTATAGTCAAACATGCTATCCATAAAATAAACAAGTAAAACTTTGAATGAGCCCATATAAAAAAAAGTACTTGGTACTACAACAAAACATGTGTAGTACAAGAAGACCACATAATCCTTGGTGCTTTTGTGTACTTGTTACTTTCCGTTGGTGGATTTTAAAGTTGGTAGGCATTTTCCACATCCGGTATAACTAACCTTCCTAAACCCTTTTTATTCTATTGGAATCATATGGTAAGTGCACTCATTCCAATAATGCTCTCGTTTCCTTTACGCTAACTCCTCCGAATCTTTGCTTTTTGCATTGCTATAAATAATCACCATATCTTCTCATTCAACAAAACAAACATCTCATTATCTAATTCCGATCATCGATCTCAAAGCTTCTCGTCTCGTTTCATCTACAATTCTAGCCATGTCTCAGGTAATTCTGACTTTGATATCTCTCCGTCTCTTCATTTCTTGGGTTTACGTCTGGTTATTGGCCATAAAACGATAATTTTGACTGTTGTTCTATTGATTATATATGGAGTGGTGTTCTACAATTCGTAGGCCATCTAAGTCAGCCGATTAATCGGTTCTAAACCGCCGATTATATCGATATCAATTTTAAACGGACGTGATTAATATTTTGAAATCAATTGATATAAAATTGTGCAAGAAGAAAAAAACAAGAGATTAATTGGTCTAGACACCATCTGTATTTCGAATGTCCGCGCGATTAGTGTATTTTAAAATTTTGGAATACAGATTAAAAAAGTGACAAATAAGCTTGAATAGAGATAAAATTACCTGTTGATATATTTGGACCGGACTGTTTTTCTAACTTTTTTTTCGGATTAAAATGTCTCCCAATAAATGCAGACTGTTGTCCTCAAAGTTGGTATGTCATGCCAAGGCTGCGTTGGTGCCGTCAACAGAGTCTTGGGCAAAATGGAAGGTAGTTTAATCCTTTTAATTTTTCTTATTTTTTCATGTTTTCAGATACTTTCTATTAATCATCTTTTAAAAAATTTATGCCTTGTAATTAGCTGACTAAAGAATTCATGAAATAATTACAGGGGTTGAGTCATTTGACATTGATATAAAGGAGCAAAAGGTGACAGTGAAAGGCAATGTTGAGCCTGAAGCAGTTTTTCAAACAGTTTCAAAGACTGGAAAGAAGACTTCTTATTGGCCTGTGGAGGCTGAGGCTGAGCCTAAAGCCGAAGCTGAGCCTAAGGCCGAGACCGAGACTGAAACTAAAACCGAGCCTGAGACTAAGACTGAGGCTAAGGTTGATGCTAAGGCTGATGTTGAACCAAAACTCGCAGAAGCCGAGACTAAGCCATCGCAAGTTTAAGTACAATGAGGCTTCTAATCCATACTTGCAATGCCTCTTGATATCTTTGGTTTGTGCGTTGTTGTAAGAAGTAAGAAATGCTTTTTAAGTACCTAATTAATATTTTTCTATATACCTTTTCAGCTTTTGGTAACAAGATGTTGGACCCATGTTGTTCCGACTTTCTTTTATTATAAGTTTCAAGTGTTTAACTGATTATATACCTTATATACTGCGAGAATCTTAAACTTTGGACCTATTAATAACTTTAATCCATTCAAGCAAGCATCTGTCTGAATATTTGCAAAACAATTGGACCATAGTCAACAGAAATTGTAAGATGAGCCTGCCTTAAGAATTTGGGACCCCCAAAGCAAAAGTTTATTTTGTGGCCTATCAATGTTCTGTTTAAGTTGAAATATTTGTAGGACATGGTTAAGGTGTGATTTGAACTCCCTGTTCCTTTGTTAAGTACAAGCCCAAAGCCAATTACACTAATGTTTTTTTTTTTTTGGTTCTAGACGTGGCCTTAAACTTAAATAGAGTATTTATGTGGCCATGAGCTAACAACATAAGAAGCCCAGGTTTGGGGCCACATGAATATGATGTATTTTGTATGAATAGTATTGTAACAACCCAATCTTTTTATTTTGTAAATTCTTTCATAGTTCTTCATTTTCAAATTTCTAATTTAATCCATTCCAGAAAAAAAATTCGTGCTAAGATTCGGTAAGCACACTCTAATATCAACTCTTACAAAATTTATGAGCTAATTAATATTTTGCCAAAAAAGTAAATTAATATTCTTAAAGCTATGGATGGAGGTGGAGCGACGTGCTTACACTACACATATTTGCTGTTGAATGGTTGGAAAGTCTTTTTCTTTTTCCCAACTTTTAAGTCTTTTAGCTTTTGAAGCTATCATATCCCAAATTAGGCCTGGGCATTCGGGTATCCATTTGGGTTCGGATCAGGNCCATTCGGGTATTTTAAAATTTTGGTTCGGGTTCGGTTCGGGTTCAATTTGTTCCATCCGGGTTCGGGTCGGGTTCGGATATCCAAAATATCGAAAAAAGACTAAAAATTTGGTTAAATTTGAATAAAATTTGGTTAAATTTGAATAAAATTTGGTTAAATTTGAATATAATTTAG
>OVAY01002268.1:0-19412 GCA_900406395.1 Kernera saxatilis | reverse complement strand
TATATATATATATATATATATATATATATATATATATATATATATATATGTCTATATTTTAGTATTTTGATTTTGCAAGTAGACTGGATTGCTTTGTAAATGGGTGATTACTGAGTTTAATTAAAATGAAAAAGTATGTTTTTTTTCCTAATTTTTTCCTTTTGCAGTCTGATGATTGCAAACTTTAAAATCATGTTAGAGATCTTGAAAACTAGATTTCATAAATCTGTAATCTGTTTCTCTCTAGCTACAGATTCTGTATTTTAAAACCCTTTTTTTTAATTCACACATAAAAGGTAGATCTTATAAGAACTTCTTTGTCTGAAAATTACATCTGAAAGTTGATAAGTTTCAATACAAACTATCTGAGTTCAGACGAATATACGATTTTGGGTTATGTCTGATCATATATTTATTTCGAGTTTTCTGGTTAAGGCTCTAAAAAGAGCAGGTTTCGATGAAATTAAACGTTTTGTGTTACTAACATGTTTCTTATGCACAGACACATGTTGAAGAAGCTCCTGCAGGAGTAATACATGACCACTCATCCATGGAAGTAGACAAGGTAAACTTGAGTAGTGTTTTTGATGATGAGATCACAAGTCGCGATTTCAGAAACAATATTATTCCGGGAGGAGAAGTAGATGTTGCAGAGGTTGTAAATGGTTCAGGTAATGAAGCAAGAAACTGCCACACACATTCAGAATGCTTTCAAAGTTCTTCAAAAACATGAAAATTTGTAATCAAAACTGTTCTATATGATCAGGGAATAAAGAAACCGAGGGATCAGAATGCGAAAAAGGAGAAGCGATGAATACTATTTCGGTTGTAGAAGACAGTAAGATCGTTAAAGAAAAAGCTATTGAGTACAAAAACACAGAAGATGAGAACATAATCTTAAGTGATGTGACTTCAGAGAAGGCGAAAGAAGATGATACTACCCAAAAACCAGAAGAGGTATTTTCTTTTTAAGTTCCTTTAAGCTTAACCATGAGAGATGCTCAAAATTCACTGCGATAGAGAGTAAACATTATGTTCTGTTTTGTGCAGGTAAGTGTCGAAAAACCGGTAATAGAAGAAGATCAAACAGAAACCAAACACACACCAGAACAAGAGGATGCAGAGAAGAGCTTAGACTCGGTATGTTTTTTCGATTTTACGTCGTTCCTACATTTTCCGTGTTCTCTATCCGTGGAACTAAGAAAACCATATTCTATTGCAGGCCCGTGAAGAGAGACCGACAAAGACTGATGAAGTAAAAGAAGAAAAAGATTCAAGAACTGTTGTGTCCTCTGTAAATGGAACAGAGGCTGAGGACAATGCAACGGTTTCAGTAGAGGGTATCTCGAGGAACGGTGAGAACACTGTGAAAGAAACAGCTCCAGAAGAAGAAACCGAAACAGATGGTGAATCACTACATGGTGTTGAAACTACAAAAGGGGTCCTTCTTGAAGCGGAAAAAGATGCAGAGCCGAGTCTAGATGCGCAAGAAAAACATGAAACAGCGATTGTAGAGACAGTTTTAGATCAAGAACCTGAGATCGTTAATAATGAAGAAACTACAAAAAGGGTCCTTCTTGAAGCGGAAAAAGATGCAGAGCCGAGGCTAGATGCGCAAGAAAAACATGAAACAGCGGTTGTACAGACAGTTGTAGATCAAGAACCTGAGATCGTTAATAATGAAGAAACTACAGCTCATCAATCTGAAATCTTGAAAGGAGATGGTCTTCAGAGGGAGTCTGCAGAACCAGTGGAAGCAATAAAAAACTCAGACGATGCGGAGCAAATCCCAAGTGAGGTGACTGGAGACAGAGAAAAGGAAGAGGACATAACCCGAAAGACAGAAGAGGTCTTGTCTTAAATCCACAAAGCTAAAGATGAGATTTGAGTAAAACATGTTTCAGACAAGATTACTAAATCTACTTATCCTTCTCTGTGCAGATGCAAGAAACTACTAAGGTAATCGAAACACTGAAAATTCAAGGAGAGGACATTGAATCGAAAGCTCTAAAGGAGACTGAGGAACATGAACATGTGTTGGTGAGAGACATACCACAAGGTGAGACCCTTGTAACTGAAGATACTTCAACAGTCCAAGACTCTGCAATCTTGAAGACTTTGGAGCCGAAAATTAATGAAACAGATGCAGAGCCGAGTCTGGACATGAAAGAGGATAAAGAACAAGAGGAAGCAGAGACGGTAAAGACCGTCATATCATCTGATCAGGTAAGGATATGATTTTTATAGATATATAGATGATGAGGTTAGAACTAAAGACACGATGAACACTACCAAGAACCTTAATTTAGAAGTTGATTATGAATGGCTTGAGTTTATTACATTTGTTACGGCCAAAACTAATTTTATCTTAATTTATCAAACCTGAAAAAACAGAAGAGGTTTTGTCTTAATTTATCAAAGCTAAAGATGAGATTTGAGCAAAACATGTTTCAGACAACTTAATTAACACTATTTATCCTTTTCTTGTGCAGGTGCAAGAAAGTATTACGGTAATCGAACCACCGACAATTCAAGGAGAGGAAATCGAATCGAAAACCTCACCAGAACATAAGGAAGAAGCAGATCAAAGCTCCAAAGATACTGAAGAAGATGAACATGTTTTGGGGAGAAACATGCCACAGGGTCAGATCTTTGTAACTGAAGCTGAGAATTTGGAGACCAAAGAAGACACAGAGCCGATTATGGACCTGAAAGAGGATAAAGAACAAGAGGGAACAGAGACGGTAAAGAACGTCATTTTATCTGATGAGGTAAGGATATGATCTCCATAGATATTGATGTTATCATGTGTTGGTTCTCTGTGTGTGTGATATTGATGATGAGGTTAGAACTAAGACACGATGAACACTAGAAGTTAATTATGAAATGGCATGAGTTTATTACATTGTTAAGGCCAACACTACTTTTGTCACTATAGAGCTAGCTCAAGTTTACTTTACAAGCTTTTGATTCTCTTGGTTCTACCAATAAAACTCCTATCTTATAATGAAAAGTTCTTTGCCTTTTCGTCTGTGCACGTCCTTAAACTCTTTACATCAACAGGTGAGATGTTCTGATGTTCAAGTAGAAGAATTTGGTAAACATATCGAACCTTGTAGTAGTTCGGAGATCAAAGATGAGAGCCATGGAAGAGAAGAATCTGTTGAGGTCGAATCTAAGGAGACCGTTCAAGACGAAATCACTGAGGAGAAGCATGAGAATCTTCTTGATGTACCATCTACAGAATCAGAGAAGTATCAAGACAACGAACCTGAGACAGTTCTAGTTGCCATTACCGAAAGACGGGAGAAATTTGAAGAAACTCCATCAGATCTTGCGTTGAAGGTAGATAAAGAGGAGCTGAAGGACGACAAGTTAAAGGCAGATCAAGTTGATGGAACTCAAACTGTGGAGGAACAGAGAGGCCTAGACTCGAATGTTCCAGAGGCAGAGCAAACTGATCGAAACAGAACCGAGGAAATCCGAGTTCTTCCGGATGTAGAAGCAGTTGAGCAATTGCAGAAGCCATCTCTTGAGTCTCATTCTGAAATATCAGAGGAAACAAGCAAAACAGTAGATGAGAAGATCGAAGAAAAACCAGAAGAAGAAGTACCACTGCATCAAGAAGGCCAAGAGGAAGGTTCCAATAGATTAGAGACAAAAGAAGAGACAGTTTCAATACTAGAAAGTAGGGAGCGAGAAAAATCCCAGGAAGAAAGGAATGTGGCTGATCTGAGTCCTCTGCAAGACGAATCATGCCTGCCAAATGATCGAGAAAAAGAAATAAAGTTACAGAAAGAGGAAACAGAGAAGCTTGAAACAACAAATGAAGAAGTTACCAATGCACAACAGACTCTTGTGGAAGAAAAATCTGATGAAGTTGTGCAAGTTTCATCAGCATCACCTTCAGAGGAACAAGAAGGTGAGACCGTTGCTGAAGCCAAAAAGATTGAAGACATAAAAGCAAATGAGGAAGAACAAGCAGCAGACAGAAACCAGAAAGTTCTTGAAACTGTTGAAACAACAGAGCCTCATGGTTCATTGCCATCATCTTTAGAGAAACAAGAACATGGGACTGTTGCTGAAGCCGAGATGATAGAAGATGAGAAAGTTAAGGAGGCAGAACCGACGGGAGATATGAGCGAAAAAGGTCTTGAAATTGATGAAACAACAGATCTGAGTGTTCCACTTGAAGCATCTAGATCAGAAAAAACAGAATCCGCAAACTTGGTTTCAGAATCTGAAGAACAGAAGCCGGAGCAAGTAAGAGAGATTCTTGAAGGAGACATAACCCAAAAAACAGAAGAGGTTTTGTCTCAATTCCTCAAAGTTAAAATTCAGATTTGTTCAAAACATTTTTCAGACAAGATAATTAACACTATTTATCCTACTATGTGCAGGTGCAAGAAAGTACTACGGTAATCGAAAGGCCGACAATACACAGAGAAGAGGACGTTGAATCAAAAGCTTCACTAGACCACGAGGAAGAGATAGATAAACCTTCAACGGATACTGAGGAACATGAAAATGTGTTGGTGAGAGACATTCCACAAGTTGAGACCCTTGTAACTGAAGCTGAGGCTGTAGAAACTTCAACAGTCCAAGAATCTGAAATCTTGAAGACTTTGGAGACCAAAGAAGACACAAAAACGAGTCTAAACCTGAAAGAGGATAAAGAACAAGAGGAAACAGAGACGGTAAAGACTGTCATTTCATCCGATGAGGTAAGAATATGATCTCCATAGTTATTGATCTTATCATGTGTTGGTTCTAAACTCATCATCAATATCACACACACGAAGAACCAACACTTGATAAAATCAATATCTATGTATTGAATGGCATGAGCTTTTTCATATCTTATAATGGAAAGTTCTTTATCTTTTCGTAATGTGCCCATCTTTGGATTCTCTGCATTCCTTAAAATTTCTTTATCTCAATCAACAGGTGAGATCTTCTAATGTTCAAGCAGAAGACGAACCTGAGACCGTTGTTGAAGGTGATGAAACCACAAATGACCAATCTTTTCTGGAGGTAGAATCAGTTGAGAAAATGCAGAAGCCATCTCTTGAATCTCCTTCTGCAGAGTCAGAGGAAACAAGCAAAACCGTAGATGAGAATATCGAAGAAAAACCAGAAGAAGTAACACAACATCAAGAAGGTCAAGAGGAAGGTTCTTATGAGTTAGAGACAAAAGAAGAGCCAGTTTCAGTACCAGAAAGTAGTGAGGCTAGAGTAAAATCTCAGGAAGAAGAATCAAGCCTACCAAATGAGCAAAAAAAAGAAACAAATTTTCAGAAAGAACAAATAGAGAAACATGAGCCAGCAAATGAAGAAGATCTTATTGACCAGCAGAGTCATGTGGAAGAAAAATCAGATGAAGTTACACTAGTTTCATCTGCATCACATTCAGAGGAACGGGAAGGTGGGATCGCTGTTGAAGCCGAAAAGATTGAAGACATAAAAACGAATGTGGAAGAACAAGTAGCAGAGAAGATCCAGAAAACTCCTGAGACTGTAGAAAAAGTTGATATAGAGGAGAGCTTAAACTCGGTAAGTTTTCGGTTTCACATTATTCCCTTTTTTTTTTTTTTCTGCGTTCTCTATCAGCAGAGCTAACAAAGTGTACTCTTACGCAGACCCATGAAGAGATACAGATAAAGAGCAGGGATAAAGAGAATGTACCAATAGATGAGACTGATGAAGTAAATGGAACAGAGATTGAGCACAATGCAACAGTTTCAGTTGAAGAAATCTCGAGGACGAGTGAGAGTGAAACAGCTCCAGAGGATGATCATCAGGCCGAGAAAGCAGAACCTGTGGTAGCAAACAGAAACTTAGAAGATGCAGAGAAAATCTCACATGACGTAGCTGGAGACAGAGGAAAGGAAGAGGACATAACCCGAAAAACAGATGAGGTTTTGTCTTAATTTCTCAAAGCTAATGACCAGATTTGTTCAAAACATGTGTCAGACAAGATTATTAGATCTATTTATCCTTCTCTGTGCAGGTGCAAGAAACTCCTAAGGTAGTCGAAACACCGAAAATTCAAGGAGAGGACATCGAATCGAAAGCTTCAAAGGATACTGAGGAACATGAACGTGTGTTGGTGAGAGACATACCACAAGTTGAGACACTTGTAACTGAAGCTGAGTCTGTAGATACTTCAACAGTCCAAGAATCTGCAATCTTGAAGACTTTGGAGGCGAATATTGATGAATCAGAGGCAGTGCATAGTGAAAAAAATGGAGAAAAAGAAGGCCAAGAGACAAAAGAAGACACAGAACCGAGTCTGGACCTGAAAGTGGACAAAGAACACGAGAAAATAGAGATGGTAAATGCCAACATTTCATCTGATGAGGTAAGGATATGAGCTCCATATACATTGTTGTTTCTTTGTGTGTTGCTTCTACCAATAAAAATTCATAACTTATAATGGAAAGCTCTTTACCTTTGCCTGTTTCCGTATTTGAATTCTCTGCATTCCTTGAATATTTCAATCAACAGGTGAGATCTTCTGATGTTCAAGCAGAAGAATTTGGTGAACATTGTAGCTCGGAGATCAAAGATGAGAGCCAGGGAAGAGAAGAATCCGTTGAGGTCAAACCTAAGGAGATCGTTCAAGACGAGAGCACTCAGGAGAAGTATGAGAATCTTCTTGATGTACCCTCTGGAGAATCAGCTGAGAAGATGAAGAAGCCATCCCGTGAATCTCCTTCTGAACTACTAGAGGAAACAAACAAAACCGTAGATGAGAAGATCGAAGAAAAAACAGAAGAAGAAGTAGCACTGCATCAAGAAAGTCAAGAGGAAGGTTCTTATGGGTTAGAGACAAAAGAAGAATCATGCCCGCCTATTGAGCAAGAGAAAGAAACAAAGTTACAGAAAGAGCAAACAGATAAGCATGAATCAACAAGTGAGGAAGATACTCATGCACATCAGACTCATGTAGAAGAAAAATCTGATGAAGTTATACTAATTTCATCTGCATCACCTTCAGAGAAACGGGAAGGTGAGACCGTTGTTGAGGCTGAAAAGATTGAAGACCTAAAAGAAAATGAGGAAAATCAAGAAGCATACAAGATCCAGAGAACTCTTGAGACTGTTGAAACTCATAGTTCATTTCCATCACCTCCAGAGGAACACGGGACTGTTGCTGAATCCGAGAAGATAGAAGACGAAAAAGCGAAGGAGACAGAACCGATGGGAGATATGAGCGAGAAAGGTCTTGAGATTTCTGAAACAAAAGATCTGAGTCTTCCACTTGAAGCACCTAGATCAGATGGAACAGAGTCCTCTGAATTGGTTGCAGAAGTTGAAGAGCAGAAGCCCAAGCAAGTCAAAGAGATTCTTGAAGAGGAAAGAAAGGAAGTAGATGAGACAAAAGCAGAAAAACTGTCTTCTAGTGAAACAATTCCACAAGAGACTGTCTCTGATGTTGTGGCGGTCCAAATAAAAAGAGAAGACGGTGCAACAGAAAGCCATGAGAGTCAAGAGGAGCTTTTTAAAGCTGTAGAGACGAAAGAAACGACGGTTGCACAAGAAGAGAAGACAAGAGATATTGAAACTTCTTTGACTGAAAAATGGTCTATGGATCAGACTCAACCGGAGGAACAAGTCAACGAGGAATGCTCCAGAGATAAGCAGGAAGAGGTCAGTTCCACAGACAAAGGAGAACCAAAAACAAAAGAGCCTGAAGATGAAAATCTGGATGAACATGTTGATTCTTCAGAGAAAAATGATAACGAGACTCTGATTGCAGAGACAAAGAAAGAAGATGAAAATATAACAGTGGGTTTAGATGGTTCAGGTACCTCAAAGACATCAGAAAATGTATACATTAAACAAGAAGAGTTTGAGAATCTTGAAGCTCCAAAGCTAGAGGAGTCAAAAGAAGACAAGAGCCACGAAGTTTCTGAGACCATCGAAGCAATAGAAGCTACGGGTGATCACACTCTAGCCACTGAAACATCAGAGACACATCAAACTCCATCATTTGTTTCAGAGCTAGAAGACAAAATTCCAAAGCAAATTGAGGAGATTCATGAAGAAGAAACAAAGGAAGGACACAAGTTACAAGCTGTTGTGGTTGATCAGAGTCTTCCAGTTGGAACATCACAGGAAGATCAAACTCCATACGTAGTTTCAGAACAGGACGACCAGACTTCAAAGGAAGTTGAGGAGATTCATAAAGAAGAAGAAGAAATAAAGGAATCACACAAGGTAGAAGCTACGAGTGATCAGAATCTTCCAGTCGAAACATCACAGGCACATCAGACTCCGCCCTCTGAGTTAGTTTCAGGACTGGATGACCAAACTCCAAAGCAGATTGAGGAGATTCATGAAGAAGAAACAAAGGCACACAAGTTACAAGAAGAAGAAATCTTCCCTACCGAAATTCTTCCAAGAGAAGCTCCAGTTTCCATGTTGGCTTCTCGGGAAGACGATAAAGTGACTGTCCAAGAAGGTAATTTTTCAGGTGACACACAAGAGGAACAACATGTTTCTAAAGAAAAAGAAGAGAGTGTAGGAGAAACAAAACCAAAAGAATCAGAAGCGAAAGGAACAGAAAAATCAGATGATCAGATTGAGACATCAACTAAAGTCACAAAGGTAGAAGATGAAGATACAAAGAATACGGATATTGAAGTGGCTGAGATAACAAAAGAACAAAGCATGTCAGATGCTCCGGAGAATGCATGCCTAGAGCAGGAGGAGTTAAAGGATCTTGGAACGCTACAACACGATGTTGTTAAAGAAGAACAAAGTCTTCTAAGGAATGATAATCCAGATTATCCTACAGGGGATGCAGAGCATGGAGATAAGACTGGCTCAACTCTTCCAGTTGTTGGAATCTTGAAAGAACTCCAAAATACCTTAGAGACTGAGAGAGCAATCAATGATTCTGCATCATTGGGAGAAAACGTGATAAAAGAGCCAGCTGAACAAGTACAAAAGACAGGTGATGTTGATGCTGAATCAAGTGGGAAAGATTTGCATTCAATCAAGGCAGAACAAAAAACCCTGGAGAAGAATCTTGTTACTGATATAAGCGAGCCGGTAACTAACGAAAAACACGAGAAGATAGCCACGGAGGAATCCCTTGCTTCTGATATCACAGAAGCAAACAGGTTACAACAGGGTGAAAGTGGAGAAACTGAAAAATTCCAGGAAGAAAACGGTCTCGCAGGGAAATCTCTTCCAATAGAAGAACCCAAATTGAAAGAGGAGGTAAAGATACAAGGTAGCATAAGCAGAGAGTTTGAAGTTAATGCCGAAAATAAATTACAAGAAGAAGAAACCAGGGAGGTTGCAGAAGGTAAGAAAGAAATTCAAGCTGACCAGTCACTTACAGAAACGTTACCTGATGAGAAATTAAGTCTAAGAGAAGAGCATCCCATTGATTTTGAAACCTCTAAGAAGGAACAGAAGGCAGAGACTCATGAACCTGTGAAAGAAGATCAAATTGTTGATAACAAAGATGAAAAGAAGAATGAGAAGGTACAAGAAGAGAAGCTGGAGGGTCTTTCTGTTACAAGGGATGACGAAGAAACTTTTCGATCTGATGTGAAAAAGGATAAAGAAGATGCGAGTGAAGAAGTGCAAAAAGAGGAATCACATCACAGTGTGTTGGGGAATGAAGGAGAGATCAACGAGGTAGCCACATCAGAGAAGAACATTACAGAGCTACCGAGTGAAGCTGAGAAAGAATCAAAGGAAGAACCAGTTCAATCTCAAGCGATATCAGATGATACAAAGAGCACTAGTGAGAGGGATTTTCCTACAGAACAAATACCAAAGGATCAAAGAGAAGAGGTCAATGCTGATAAATCTCTCACAGAAGAAGCACTAGACGAGCTCATTCAGTCTCATCAATCTCCCAATCAGGCTGAAGAAACTTCATTAGAAGTCACGAAGGCAGAAGAAGATAAAAACGAGGAAACTGTTGATGCTTTGATCACAAGAGAAAAAGAGCAAGTGCAAGATCAGTCCAAGGATGATGAAATAAGAGGTGATGGCCATGATTCAGTTGTCGCACAAAAGGAAGAAACAGAGGAGAAGAAGGCGGTTGATTATGTAAATGCAGAGCCTAAAGATGCAATCAAACATGGAGTTTCTGTAGAAGAGGTAATATTTATAGCAAAGAAACTTAAGTAGTATTTTACTTAACTTAGATTCTATAGTTCCACTAATTATCTATTGCTGCTAATCGAACTTTTTAATATATTGGCAATGCAGAAGAACAATGCGTCTGAAAATATTGATCAAGAAGCAACAAAAGAGATCTATCAAGAGGAAAGTAAGCAAAAAGATACCGTAACTACTATCAAGGAAGAAATGAGAGAAGAAGAGGTCTGAAAGTGGACAATATTCAGTAGTTTATTGTTTTTTTGTTTTCACAGTGATTTATATCTAAACTGAATCTTTTTCTCAGCAGAAGGAAACAACACAAGAATGTCTCAACAGTGATAATGCGACAGAAAAAACACAAACCGAGACTCGGGAGATCGAAAGCTTGTCTTCTGTCAGCGATACACAAGACAAACCAAAGGTAAAAGTTACTTTGATATCATCATCTTGCTTTGTTTCCATACGTAATGGACACAAATTCTTTGAAAAATCACAAGTCATTCCTACAAACAAGAGCTTATCTTCACTTTTGCAGCAAAACGATGAAGTTCCAAAGGTAGAGAATCCAAAGACTGCAGAAGAATTGCAGCAAAAAGATGGAGAATCTGAACCAACAGTGAAAGAACCGGCAAGGAAATCGCTATCAGACCTCATTGAAAAAGTGAAAGGAACAAACAAGATTGAAGACACAACAACAAAACCTCATATCAAAGAAGAGCCTAAAACAGAGGAAGAAGATGAGGAAGGAGATGAACATAAAGATGACAAAACAAGTCCAGATTCTATTGTGATGGTGGAAGCTAAAGATACAGTAAACATTATCAAAACTCATAAGAAATCACAAGGCATTCTCTCTGGAGTTGGTTCAAAGGTAAAGCATTCAATTTCCAAGGTGAAGAAAGCACTCACTGGAAAATCTTCTCACACAACAAAGCCTTCATCACCAAAATGAGAAAGGAAAAAAAAAAAGAACAGTCTTTATAATGGGGTTTTTTTTTTTGGTTTGTTGATTATTTTGATTGGTTTTTGTGAATATTACAGATTTGTTTGTGGGTTTTTATCTTTTTTCCATTTTCAATAAATTGAAGAATGAATTGGTGTGCTTCACAATTACAAAGAATAATCTTCGTATAGATTCAAAGAATGATTTGGAATTGAAGCACCAAAATTCATAAATTTTAAGCTTTTTAGTTTTTAAACAAGTAAAAAATGGGCAATAATATCCCAAAACTTTGAAAAAATTCAAAGAAAATCAGTAAAGAGAGAAGAGATTGTTTACCTAGTTTATGAAATTTTGACTTTTTCGTCAAAGCTCCTTTTTTATACGCCTCTCTGTCTCTATTCTCTATCCAAGCCACGTTCAGAAACCGAAATAAATGATTTAGTTATTTATATTTTTGGTTTAAATTTGGTTTTGGTTAAAAACCTTAAAACTGAATAGCTTTTCGGTATTCAAACAAAATTTAAAGTAGTAGAAACCAGAAATATCTAAAGAGATAGAGAAGAACCAGAAACCAGAAAGCATTAAGAACATAACAAATCTTGAATCAACAAAACTGCAATTAACTTTTGTCATAAAAAAGAGACAAAAGACATTCAAAATGAACATACGTGTGGTTCTAGTCATTGACTCCCATAATCCACTTCATGAAACAAAAGACAGGATCCATGTCTCCATGATAAGTAACTTGTAAACCATACACAAAGCAGATTCATTACGAGTTAAAAAGCTTTGCAGCTGACAAGAAAGTCACCCAAATATCCATCTTTTTCCACTAGTTAGCTGAAAAGGTAAAATCTCTGTCCTTAGAAGCTCGTTTGCTTCATTTTGATAACACCAGAGCCTTATAAAAGATGAATTGGCCTAAGGTCGGCAATTTCAGTAAGGCAAAACTTGAGAGACTTCTTTCGAATTCGGAAATCTCCATGAGGGTGTTTGTATCAACTCTTGTTTGCAACCTATCAGGGAAATAACAAAGAACAGTATCAGTCATGTTCATGAAGCTCAGACACAACAACAACCGAATATCCACATGATATCATAAGAACTGCGTTGAGAAGTAATCAGTAGAATAGCAAGATAAAAAGCTGATTCACCTCAAGAAAGCATGTCCAGAAAGCTTTTGTCCAATCTCTCATCATACAACATATCAGTGACCAAGCTCATTGTCGAAACATCTCCACAGAACCCGCAACTCCTCATTTCTTTGATGAGTTCAGCTGATGCGGTTTTGTCACCATCTCTAAGGCGTGCCCTAATCAGTGTATTATAGGTACCGCTATTTGGGAGAGGCCCATCTTCTTTCATTTTTCTAAACAAGGCATCCGCCTCTTGCATTAAGCTTTTCCTACATAGTCCTGAGATCATTGTAGTGTAGGTTACAACATCAGGCTTCACTCCTTTAAGGCTGAGGCTACAAAATAAATCCCACCCATCTTCCACCTTTCCAGCCTTACACATCCCTTCAATGATAATATTATATGTGAAAATATTGAGTTCCATTTCACTCTTTTGCAGATCCTGAAATATGACCAATGCTTTCTCTAGCTTCCCGTTATTACAAAGCCCATCCAACAAAATGCTGTATGTCACAATATTAGGAGGCACACCATCAGAAACCATTTGTTTGAAAACTTCTTGGGCATTATCACAATCTCCAGCTTGAAAAAATCCTTGGACAAGAGTGGTGTAGGTAATTGTATCGCCAACCAATCCTCTTTGAGACATCTCACGGAAGAGTTCCATACCATCTTCTACCTTCTTACACTTGCAAAATCCATTTATAAGAGTATTTTATGTCACTACATCTGGGAAACAATCTTTGCTAACCATCAATTCAAACATTTTTCTGGCCTCATCTAAGCGATCATGCATACAGAAGCCGTTGATCAGTGAACTGTAAGTGATAGTATTAGGAGATACAGACCTTTTGATCATCTCCTCGTACAATTTTTCAGCTTCTAAAAGCTTCCCTTCTTTTACAAATGCATCAATCAATGCATTGAAAGTAACGACATCGGGGTTTATGCTCCTCTTGATCATATCGTTTAGTAGTCCAGCAGCGTCATCCCATCTTCCGCAGTTACAAAGGCAACTAATGAGGGAGTTGTAGATAAAACCATCCGATCTAATTCCTTTGTTCTCCATTTCATTGAATAGGTCGAGTGCATCATCCACATGTCTGTATTTGCAAAGAGCATCAATGATTGTGTTGTAGATCACACCATTTACCTCTATTTTCCCTTTCTCCATCTTCTTTAGAAGATTTAAAGCCAAATCAGTATCACCTCTCTTACATACTCCGTTTACTACCACACCATAAGTAACTACATTTGGTTGACAGCCTCTTCTCACCATTCGGTCAACGAAATCCCCCGCTTCTGAAGCTTTGTGGTTGAGAAAAAGTCCATGGATTAGAGTTGTAAATGTGACGGTATTAGGTTTATATCCCATTTCCACCATTTGATCAATCAGAGATACTGCATCAGAAATCCTATTCCCGTGACAGAAACCATTGAGCAGCGAGGAAAGGGTGACTATATCGGGCTCATAACCAAGTTTCATCATCTTGCCAAGAAGAGCTAAAGCAAGAGAGAGCTGAGAGGAGCGACAGAAACTGTTGATCAAAATACTGTAAGTATAGAGATTATGTGCAATCCCAAACTGTTGCATCTGCTCGCCTAGAGAGATGACAACATCATACTTCTTCATCTTCGCAATAGCACTCAACAATCTACTGAAATCAACAATGGAAGGGCGTGGACGAGACTTGACCATTTCACTGAACAAACCAATAGCATCATCTAACTTAATATCACGTAGAAACCCATCTCTAATTTTCTCCCTGTAATCATAACTAGCACCAGAAAAAGCTCGTACCCAGTAACACAAACCGCAAAAATTACCTTTCTCGAGAAGACTCCGATGAAGAAATCTCTTTGTCGTCGACGAAGTCACCATCACTTTCCACATTTTCTCGATTTGGATTGAGATCCTTCACAATCTCTGACTTTCGATAAGCCCTAAGCGAAACTTTGCGAGAGAAAGGAAGGATTTTTCACAGAGAATTTGTTGTTCGAAGAAGATGGATTTCACTTTTTTCAGCGCCGTTGGATCATTTTGGTATCTGACGGTCAAGATTTCACCTTATCATTCGCAGTTTTTCAATAACCGATTCTCTGGTACGGTTTGGTATTTTTTTATATTTTTTTGGTTTTAATGTGAAGAAACGGTTTGGTATTTAAAAGATGCGATTCGATAAGAGTAACAAGAAAGGTGATATACCAAGAGATGAAGATTCCTCTGATGGAAATAAAACTAAAAGGCAAAATAAAAATTGCAAAATTATTTTCTCACAGTTGTTAAAATGTACATGATCTTTATGAAATTTGCAATTTTGTTTTCAAATACGAATAAATCTACTTCTTTCTTTGCATGTAAGTAACTTCAAATATGAATTCTATCAACTTTATTATATTTCCATCGATCAAAGCTAGCTCATGTACAACATATGTATACAATAATATGAAATATTCTTTGATATAATACACTCAATTATATTTAACGAATATGTGATTTCTCAGAAAGATGTTTGGAGTGAAGAAGAAAATGCACTTCGTGAAAACTAAACAAAATGATGAAAATGCCATTGGTGGATACATCTATAATGTTTACATGGGAAAATTATATTAGTGTGAACAAGGTGGCAAGGTTGCAGATACAATTCAGATACTCCCATTGCACCTAATCAAGATTATTTTGACAATTGTTTGTTAAAAGCTACAACTTCTTTACACATATATATCTCTATATAAGAAGAGAATAATTTTTTTTTTTAGTTTGTACGTTTGATATATGCATTCCTGAGTTATGTGAGACCGGTATTGCTGTTGCAATGAGTTGAAATTTTAGCAGATTTGACTCCATTTTCCCTAATACATTGCAAAATCAATATCTCAAAATCACTATGTTTTTTTGTAGGCGAACCTAAGGAATCTGAAATGTCATACAATAAGCTTTAGCACTTAGATAAACTAATCATAACATTGATATGCTACAATCTACACTGGTAGATCTTCATGTCTTGAAGATGTTCTAACCAAATGTTATGTTTTGAAAAACAGATATGAAACCAACACTTAACAATATTTGGATGTATTGGTTATATATGCTCATTCGTATAATTTCTATTATTCTAATTCGTATAATTTGTATTATTTGACAAAAAACAACATATATTATAAATATACACCATTTATAAAAAATTAGAAAAAATTAAACCTAAAATATCATAAAATATTTTTTTTGTCTCGCACTATAGTGCGGGTTTACTTTCAGAACTCTAATTTTAAATCGTTAATTTACATAAAATAACAATGAATTTGCAAATACGATAAAAAAAATAATTTTTATGATAGCTATATATTATATTCTTATTCTAAAAATAAAACTTTATATATTATAGTCATTTAAGTTTTTTTTTTGTCAACCAATTTCTTATTCATAGTTAAGCGGTTACAATCAACAGAATAAAGAGAAGCATCATCGGGCATCCTCGATGTGCAAAAACAACAACTAAGGTGGCTAATAACGATAGAGAACAAGATAGATAGCCAATCCGCATCAGGATTTGGAACGCGTAAGAAATGCTAACGTTAAAACGAAGCATGAGCCAATTCCTAGCAGAGAAAAGACTCACTTCGAAGAGCTCCAACGACTTAAAGATAATCACTTTGACATGTGATTTTGAAACATCCGAAACCTCGGGTCTCATCGAGATGAGATCCGTCACATCTACCGGTCTCGTATAGACCTTCACATAAGAATGCAGAACGGTTAGGATCATCTTCTTCGGGATTGAATCTGGAGGAAGGGCACCTTTCAAAGAGAGGGAATTTGGCAGAAATTGTCTCTCTTCCAAAGAGGAGAAGGTGGAAATTGATCTCTCCTGGCCCCGGCAGGAAGAGGTTTGGCTAGGTTTTCCACAAGTGGATACACCTAAGGGACTAAAGGCAAACGCCTTTACCAGCAAAAACAAAAACACCCACAAATACTTCTCAATTAAACCGAAATCAAACGCGATACCCAAAACCATCATCACCTCCATCCAAGCAGTAGCACGATGAAATCTCGGAACATCGTACCGGACACCGAGAGCCCACCATGGCTGAAGCTCAATGGAGGGAAGGTCAGAGATGGATCTTAACAGAAGCCCAACGATCTTCTCAGCATACGTAAGAGCTGTCAGAGCTTGAAGAACGCCGTACCGGACGTTTCGAAACCTCCGAAGCTGGAACGCACTCTGAGAAGGTAGAGAAGATCGAAAATTCGAATTTAAGCTTGTGTGTTCGTCGTGGTGGCTCCGAGCTGGTTCCAAAGAAATGGATGAGCCAATGCATCTCTCCCCAAGGGAGAAAAAGGAATCTGAGCCTCAAAATCTCCATCGAGAATGAAGTATCCGACATGATCGAATCGAGATCGGAGAATATCCACAAAAGGCAATGGAGGATACAAGCGGCCCAACAAGCATCATACCAACTGAGGTGAGAGAAAGGTTGGGCAAGTCCAAGCCCAAGCCCAAGCCCATAACGATAGCAGTAAAGCCCAAGCCCATAATGAGAACCTCCCATCTCACCTTTGTTAGGTTTTTGGAGATAGGAGACGGCGCGACCCTAAGCAGCATTGACGGAGCAGTAATGACGGCCGATGAGTGAGAATGGTGGAGGAAAACATAGCCGATGACTGCCCAGAGGGAAAGCCACCTGTCACCGTCGATCAATGCAGATATGAGATCCTCCATGAAAGAGAAGAGATCCGACAAACCAAAGAGAGATTCGCGATGGAAATTGGAGGTCGGTAGATGAGAGCACGCCGGGGAGGAAGTACCTTTGGAGATGAGCAGCTGAAAACCACACCGCAAGAACTTTAGATCTGGAGCATAAGGAGGCGGAGGGGAGACGAACATCACATAATAGGCCCGAGCTCGTCGGAGGCGAGATGGGAAAGAGTCTCTGACCAAACGAACCGAGGGCCAGATCCGTTGGTCGGGAAGTTTAGAAAATAAAAAATTTTAAAACAAAAAGCCCAGAGGCTCATCGGAACATCCAAAGAAGAGAAACAACAATATCCTCCGACGCCAGCAAGCCACAGTGGCTTCGGCGCCGAAGGCAGATGCTCAACACCTGTCTCGATACTTGTGCATGGGAGAGAAGATTTATTTATGTGCCTTTTACAAAAGTTATAGTCATTTAAATTTATAATAATTTAGGATAACTTAAAAATTATGTATCATCAAATGAAAAAATAAAAAAAATTGTCCCGCGCATAGCCATATTAAATTCTAATTGTATACTAAAAAATCTAATCAAGAAAAAAGAAATGCATGTTTTGGAAATACAATCACTACTTTTATATAAAAATATTTTGGAAATACACACAAGAAGGAGAAGAAGGGAGAGAGAATGAAAGTAGTGCACTAAAATGTAATGGAGGAGCATTTATTGCATTTACTGCATTTATGAATTAATGATAATTATGTTCATTATTGTTTTTTATGGTTATTTGACCAAAATTTTCTTAATTTAATGACTTACAAGTGTCATGAGGCTAATTTTTTAAAAAACTTTTTAAATTACATTTTAGTTTATTTTTTCTTAAATTACTTCTTATCTTCTTCGTGTTTATCATCACAGTTTTTCCGAACTCCGATTAGTTGTTTTCTCTAAAATTTTGCATAATTTCACCAATTAGTGATTTTCATTATCTTTTTTTTTGGTAGTTTTGAACTCAATCAAAATATTTTCGAATCCATTCTCAGATCTAATCTACTTTTCCGTATTGTTTTAGCTGTAATCATCGTCAGAATCGAGTTGGTGTTGAAATGGATTTTCTTTTGAATTTCTCAAAAAAAGATTTCATCATAAATAACACTCACCGTTCTCTTCCTGATGATGATTTAGCTTATATACAGAAAAATCCTCTTAATTTGTTTAATACTAGTGGAGGTCAACCTTCTCTCGATGGATGGTCTCCTTCACTGATTCCACCCGGTGTTTCTGATCACTATCACCAAAATCCGATTCCATTGATTCCAGACCAAAATTCCGATTCCATCAATCGGAATTTGGTTAATGCTAGTTTTCCGGTGTATAACCCTCTTGTGGCTGAAGTACAGTCAAAATATCCATTTATGGGTATAGATCCTTACTCAAGAATCGACAGTTATGAGGAATCTATAAATAATATAACCAACAAAGGGATTATCACTAGTGGTTATGAGCCAACCCTTGATAACATCATGGTTGAATCTCTTCCAGTTCCAGAGGGTATACAAAGCACAACCAGGGAGATCATTAATCAACATCAAGGGGAAGTGATGATACAAACCGATCAAGAGAAGAATAAGAAAGTGGTGAGGAGAAGCAAACCTTTGAAGAAAGCCAACATCATCAAAGGAAAATGGACTTCTAATGAGAACATGTAAGTTTTCATATTTTTGTTCAAAATATAACAACTANGTTTTCATATTTTTGTTCAAAATATAACAACTAAAAATAAAAAATAATACTCAATTTAGTTGTAAAAAAAAAAAAAAAAGAAGAGGAAGTTATACTCAATTCTATCCTCAAAAATCTCCAAATTTATTATTTTATCTTGTATGATATTTTTTTTGAGGATGTTATAATATACTCTTGTGTGGGACATGTAAATATATAGAAACTTGAAAGAATTAGTGAAGCTTTATGGGACCAAACAATGGGGATTGATCGCAAAGAAGCTCGGAGGACGAGTAGGAAAACAATGTAGAGAAAGGTGGCACAACTATCTTCGTCCTGACATCAAGGTGAGCTTTTTTACTTTTCAAATTTTCAATCCTTTTTGTTACCAAGTATATATACAGTAGAACCTCTTTAAATTAATACTCGATAAATTAATAATCACGATAAATTAATAAATTTCTTCAGTTCCGAGTTGGGCTAGTGTAAAAATTAACAAAATTCGATAAGATAATAAGATAATAATTTTTTTAGAATCTCTATATAAATACATGATCCCAATAATATAATAAATTAATAATTATATGATATAATATATATATATATATAACTAAAATAATTTCTCAAAAATATGATTTTAGTATTGTCTGCTATTTTTTTAAATATCATCTATAATTTTATTTATTATATCAAAAAAATTTTAGTTTTCTCTATCTACATCCAAAAGTTACAAATTAGACATACAATGTTTGGTCAATATTTAAATACTTCCAAATATTTTATAG
>OVAY01002267.1:0-18813 GCA_900406395.1 Kernera saxatilis | reverse complement strand
CTTCTGGCAGTGGAGCTGATCCAGTTGGACGAGTCTGATGGTTTAACATCAAAAGCTCATTATTTTGTTCAGCAACAAGAAGAGTTTCCATCAACTCTGAGTAAATGATATACTCTTTTGCTCGGTATTGTTGCTGCAAGATTACATTTCCAGAATGAAAATTTGGAGTGTTTTTTCGATCATATCATAATTGCTTACTTTTTCTCCACATAATATCATCCTGGAAGTAATTCCGAACAAAGCGGAATTATATTCTCCCACACTTTTGTAATCCTGAAATCGGAGATTAAGCCACTCATATTTGGCTTTTGGTAGGATCACATATTTTTTGTGATCAAACCTATCTTTGAGCGATTTCCAGAGATCAGCAGGATCTTCTTTTGTGATGTATTCGCCTTTTAGACTATCATGGATGTGATGACACAAGAATATCATAGATTGTGTCTTTTTCTCATCGGATGCCGTTTTTAACGCATCGATGGTATCAAGGAGTTGTTTTCCTCTCAGATGTCTTTTGACTGCTACTGCCCATGTCATGTAGTTTTTTTCCAGAAATATCAAGGGCAGCAATCTCGAGTTTTGTCAAGTTTGACATGATTACTGTAATAAATTAAAAAATTTATTAATCTTGAATTTAAATAAGAAATTTTATTATAACTTTAATAAACTTAATTATTAAACTAGGCTCTAAATGTTCGAATATTTCAAATTTTTAAGAGCCCGAATTCTTATTCGACTACGTGGAATTGTTAACCAAGAATAGGCGCATCGGGATCGGCGAAGCCATGTCTAGCCCTGTCAATGTGGTTCATAAACCGCGGGTCCCGCCCCGTTAGAACCGCCGCGGGGCGGGTGCGGGTCGGAGTTTGTATATGGTGGGGCGGGTGCGGGTTAAAATATTTGAAAACGCGGGTTGGCGGGTATCCGCAAATTTAAAAAAAAATTATTATTATTTATATACATTTATTTGATTAATAATAATAATTTTTAAAATATATAAGAATATTTATAAATTAATTAATAAATTTTGATTTTTTATTCAAAACATGGATTATTTTGTTTTATAAAAAAACATTATTGTATAAAAAATATTTATTTTTATTTTTAGCAATAGTTTTTAAATTAAATTTTTTAAAAAAAATTTTCGCGGATAAACCGCGGGACCCGCGAATTCAAGCGGTGCGGGTGCGGGTTCATTATTTTTGATTCACGAAATTTGCGGAGCGGATTTTCGCGGGTTAAAAAATTTTGAATCCGCCGCTGGGCGGGTTTGGCGGGGCGTGTTTGACCCGCTTGACAGGGATAGCCATGTCCCCACACTAAGGTATCTCTCCTTTGCCGTATTGGTTTCCATCCGATATACCGAATAAAATTTTTGTTGATTTAATATTATTCATTGATATAAAATAAAACCATTACATATTTAAAAACTGTTTACATTAATAATGCAAGCGATTACAAAAAGAAAAATCGTACAAAGAAGTAAACTAATATTTATACGAAATTCTTCTGGAGTAAATTCTACAACGCAAAGGTTGTAAATACATGAAGCAATGAATCCAAACACGAAGATTAATAGAAACTGAAACATACTTAAAAAACTTTAAACTTTAACTCTTCAAAGATGAAAAACGATTTTTTCGGAGAAAGATTTATGAGAGATGAAATGTTTGGATGAAAATAAATGAAAAAAATAGGTGTATTTATAGATTGAAATTACTGTTCACTAGCCGTTTTTATAGCCGTTGGAAGTGAAGAAAAATTGATCTGAAAATTATTCATATTCAATAATTTTACCAAATTTCAGATTNGCGGTCGAGCCTCTTTATATCAAAATCATAATATAAACAAGTATTAATAGCAAACATATTGTAACAGAGTAAATCATATTTAAATTAGCAGATAAAATAATTATGGCGTCTGAGACGTCCATTATTATGGTGTATAAAACATCTATAATGTAAATTCAATAAATAAATTATGGCGTCAGAGACGTCCATTATTCTGGGGCGACCGAGTCGCACTCCGATAATATAAAATTTTCGTTTTCTGAACGAAATTTAGAATGTCATTAGGACATTCATTTTATGGAGGTAGAGCCTGCCATATGATATGAGATGACATAGATTTATATGATCATGATCGTGAAGGTATAACCTTTCAAAACGATCGGTTCGGGAGGCAGCGCCGTTCTTCCCGAAATAATATATATATATAAATAGATTGAACATAAATTAAATCTTACATTGAGTTACTGTTCACGGCGGAGTACTATTCACGGTAGGTGATTGGTCACGGCGGTGAAGTACTATTCACGGCGGCAGAGTACTATTCACGTCGGAATTACGTCGGAGTAACTATTCACGTCGGAATATTTGAGCGGTAGCAGAGCGTATTCGTGCTGATAACGTGTTAAAAACCGGGAATTATTCTGGATCCGGAAAGAATAGAAATAGAGCGTAATAGAAGAAGAGAAAGATTTATTGAGGTGTGATTTTACAAACGAACGAACGTTCATATATATAGAGAAATAAAAATGATTTACTATGCTGCATAGTGATGGTGGACTCCACATAAATAATATTGTATCTACGGCTGCTGCCGTTATTGTTGAAGTTTCATAACAAGTTTTTCTTTATATAGGAGGAAAAAATTTCTCGTTAAATTCATAATTTTTAGTTTAGTAGACTTTAATTTGAAGTCTTCTATAGATAGACTTCATTTGAAGTCTTCGATACTTTATATTTTAAATAGATTTTATTTAAAATTTTCCGTATCCTAAACTCTAAATAGACTTCATCTGAAGTCTCAAAAGATAAGTAGACTTCATCTGAAGTTTCAAAAAGATAAATAGAGTTCGAATGAAATCTGCTAAACGTAAACCATAAAATGAATATTTTTTACTTAATAGCTAAAAATCTAACTAAAAACTTATATCAAAAATTAAAATCGTTTAATATATTCACATTTTAACACTTCTATAGAAATTTAATAATTCAAATAAAAAAATTAGAAACCCTAAATCTAAACTTTTAGTAGACTTCAATCGAAGTCTTCTATACCCTAAACTCTAAATAGACTTCAATTGAAATCTCAAAAGCTAAACAGACTGTGTATGAAGTCTGCTAAATTAAATCCTAATTCCTTTTAATAACTAAAATTCTTAATAAAAACTTCTAACAAAATATAAAATTGTTTAATATATTCACAATGTATGAGACTTTAAGTGAAATCTCTAAACCATAAATTATGAATAGACTTCACCGGAAAACTTCACCTGAAGACTTCACATGAACTATAATTAGACTTCATGTGAAGTCTCAAACGTTGAAGAGACTGCATAAGAAGTCTGCTTAATCTAGACCCTAAATCGAGTATTTTTTCTTTTTAACTAAAATTATAAAAAAAAACTTATATCAAAAGGTAAATTCGGTTTATATATTCAAAATATAACTAGTCTATAGAAATTTAACAACTCAAATAAAAAAAATTATAAACCCAAAATCTAACCCTAAACTATAAACCCTACAAATTCCTAAACCCTAAACCAAAACCCATAATCCCTAAACTAGGAATCCATTAGAACCATAAACTAGAGAAACTTATAAATATGAAACATTAATAACAAGAATACACTTGACCATATAAATACCTAAATCTATTGTTATGCATAAGATTACTGAGGTTATTTTGATATGATATGTATTGGTTTCATTATTAGTATGTATTTAGTCTATAGATTTTATAATTTATATCACAAACTATAGATAATTTATCTTACTTGGTCTAATATGATTCAATAGTATGAAATTTTATTTTTTACAATTCAAAATTGCTTATATGTTGCTTATCCATGCACATTTTTAATTAAATTAATGTTTCTAATTTTATAATTTAAAAATAAGATTTAATTACATATCAGACTTCATTTGCAGTCTTCTCAATTAGACTTCTGCATGAAATCCAATGATAAGACTTATTTTATTGTCTGCTAAAGTATATATGTAGGTTATAACCTAATTTATTTTACTTGGTATAATATGATTTAATAGTATGAAATTTTAATTTTTACAATTCACAATTACTTATATGTTGTTTATGCATGCACATTTTTAATCAAATTAATTTCTCTTGATTTTATAATTTAAATATAAGATTTAATTACATAGCAGACTTCATTAGCAGTCTGCTAAGGTAGACTTCTGCATGCAGTCCAACGAGAAGACTTCTTAATTATGTTTCAGACTTCGTAAGGTTAAAATGGTAATTGTTTTTTTTCGTTTTTTGTTTGGTCATAGGGGAGGAGATTGTAATTTCCCTACCCTTTTGGGTTACTTTTGATTAACTTTGAATAAAAAATCTAATTTTGCATTTTCAATCAATTTTTAGGTCATTATTAGCAATTCTCTCTAGTTTTATACTAAGTTGTTGAAAAATAAACAGGCGAAAAATGTTGAAATCTTTAAAAGAGAGACAAAAAAAAAAATACTATAGCGATATAGGCACAATAACTAAAATGACAAAATGGTTTTGACATGCCCCACTAATTGTAAGAGGTGACGGGTTCGATTGCTATTATTGCAATATTTTGTACCCAATCGAATAATTTGCTGGGAAATTGGATTCCCAAGAGATGTGCACTCATCAATAAACATATTACCTACACCTATGGAGGAGCCGAGGCGGTTCGCATTCCTCTAGATGTTCATAATCTTGATTGTTATATTTACAAATTTGGGTGTGTGCAACTCCAATTCTGGTCTAGGGTTTCACTTCTCTACATATTTTGGTTGTTTGATGGGGAAGCTAGTTGATAGCAAGCTCACTTGGGTGCTTAAGAATTTCTCCTCTTTGCAATCCGATGTCATTTCTTCTGAACAATTCGTGATTAGTGGTTGCAAATGGTAAGAATTTCTCCTCTTTGCCTCCATTTTAGGTTAATCCATGGTTTAGGTACGTAAATTATTTTCTTTCGGTTTTCTTGCAGGTGTTTACTAGCCTATCCCAAGGGAAATAATAAGCCTAATTATTTCTCTTTGTATCTGAAAGTTGCTGATTATGAATCTTTGCCTCCTGGATGGAGAAGACATGCTAAATTTTCTCTAAATATAGTGAATAAAGTTTGGAAAAAGCTCTCACAACTGCTAGGTGACTTTTCTATACTTGTTACTTTGTCAAATATCCTTTTATAAGATGGACAATATTTTAGGATCTAAGCTCGGTGGTTAATGTTAGTTTTAATCCCAATGTCAAATTATGAACATTGATGTTAATCCATTGTGGATAGCTCCGAAAGTGTAACTTATGAGATGAAATCTATGTCTTACAGAAGCACAACATTGGTTTGATCATAAGTATCCCTCCTGGGGTTCCCATGCAATGCTTCCCCTTACACAACTTCATGCCAAAGACAGCGGATTTCTGATGAACGGAGAACTCATGATTGTTGTCGAGGTAGATGTTCTTGAAGTGATTGGCAAGTTAGATGTATCTGAGGAATCTGAAGAGAAAACAAATCCTCCGAAAAGGATAAAGCGAAATGATGGTGTGGTGTTTGGTGATTTGCTTAAGGAAAGTATGGATGTCAATGGGTTTCAAGTTCTTCCTTCCCAAGTAAGAAATATATATAAAGAAGCGTTGCAAATTTCTTGTTCGTTTGCAGAAATTTCAACCACAAGAGATATATATGGATCATTTGTTCTATGTTTTGAAATAAGTTTTGGGGCATCGGAAAAACTTAATAGTAATTAAGCATATATATAGTCACGAAAAAGTTACGAAAAATATCCATATAGCCACAAAAAACGATAAGCCACGAGGTTATAGCCACGGAAATTTTTTCGTGGCTATAGCCTCGTGACTTATTTGTTGCGTGGCTATTTTGGTTTTTTCGTAGTTTTTTTGTTGTTTTTCGTGGTTTTTTCGTGGTTTTTCCGTGATTTTTTAAAAAAGCCACGAAAATTTCCTGACTAATTCATGGCTATACGGAAAATTTTTACTAGCATAGAGAATGGAAAAACAAATGCTAGGAATCTTTTTCTATGCTTAACGTTTCTTGATATATTTGCTATATGGTTTTCTCTTAGACATCTACGTTTTTCACTTACAGGTTGAATCTGTGAACCGTTTGTTTGAAAGACACCCAGACATTGCATCAAGTTTCCGTCCAAAAAACCAACTTTTGAAGACAGCGTACATGAATGTTCTCCTCAGCTTAACCGAGACTCTATGTCAGCCCCCTCAGGAACTCTCCAAGCATGATCTAGCCGATGCATACGCAACAATGGGATCTCTCATAGATGCAGGGTTTTAAGTTAGGTTGGTTGGAGAAAAAACTTGATGAGTTATCTAAAAAGAAGGAGAAAGAGGAGGCAGCTAAGATTTGGATTAAGGAAATTGAGAAAGAATTGAAGGATTTGAAGCAGATAGCCTCAGAACAGGAAGCTCGTCTTGAGATGGAGAAGGCAGAACTGTTGGCAGCTAGAGTTCCTCTATCGTACAATGATGTTGTTTAATGAGTTTGATCCTACTCTTTGTTTGTTTTTAAACTTGGGAAGATTTGTTAGAGTCAAAGAAAGTTCATGCACTACCAACCCTTATCCATCACAAGGACTATCCTAGAGGCATTCGGGTGTAAATTTTGATATAAGATGATTTACCTTAATATTTTGAGGTGTGAAAAACTTTCTTAGGGGGTTTAATTATTGGTTCATGGATTTAGAAATCCAAATAAAATATGGTCTTATTCAATCATTGATTTTAAAATCCTTATTAAAATCATGTCTTATTAGTTCTATCATTTATAATTATTAGTTTGTTTAATGATTTATTATTGGATTCTGAAGTAAAAATATAAGGATTGAAATCTGTGGGTAAATCATGTTATTTCAAAATTCATATGTTTGATTTAAAAATGAATAACTATTTCTAAATCTCATATGGATTATAAATCAATTAAAATGTATGAAGTTTTTTTACAGCAATTAAAATGCCGCTGGCATTCGCTCACATTTTCTTACGGCAATTAAAACATTTTTATCATTCTTTTTTTTTTTGTCAAACAACTTCCATTCAATATTTAACGATTACAATCGAGGAAGAACAACACCAGACATACCCGATGTGTCAGATGAAAAACTAGGCCAAAAAAGCTTACAACGCGATAAAAGGATAGAGACACAAACTCAAAGTTTGATAATGCGTAGAAAGAGATGTCGTGATGACTAAAGATGAACTCTAGCAAGAGAACCACAAACTTCAATCCAACTCTTTCAAACGACTTGAAGATAGTCACCTTAACTTGTGACTTTGAATCAAGATCCAAAACCTCGGTTCTCACCGGAATGAGATCCGCTGCACCTTTCGATCTCGTATAGACCTTCACATAAGGATGCAAGATGGTTAGGATATAACATATTTTCTTTGGTATTGAATCCGAAAGAAAGGAACCACTCATAAAGAGGGAATTTATGGACAATATTCTCTCTTCCAAGGAAGATGAAGGGGGTAAAGATCTTTCCCGGCCCCGGCAGGAGGAAGTTTGGCTAGATTTCTCACTAGTGAAGAAACCTAAGGGGCATGATGAAGCTGACAATAGCAAAGCCTTTGACCTCACGGTTTTAACAGATAATGTGGAAGGGAGAAATTCCGTCCTCACCACCACCAAGACATTAACATTCGGATATCGAATATCGCCGTACCGGACGACTCGAAGCAGCCGTAGTTGGATCTTAGTCCAGTGAGAGGCAGATTTCTTCTTCTCCAAAATTGAAACGCTGGATAAAAACCGAGAACAAACCCGAACAGAGGAAGGGTAAGACATTCTCTCCCCCAGGGAGGATTTCGTAGCAGAGCGTGGAAGCCTTCTCCGATGAACGAACAACGGCCGTATGCCAAAGAAGGAAACAGATCTGAAATTCAAATTATTATATTAATTCTTTTTCTAAAAAAACTATATAGTCCTGAAGAAAATGTAGAAAACAAAAAATTATCTAAACACAATTTGATTGTTCCCGATTATGAAAATGCAAGAACTCGTAGAACATAGATTTCAACTTACAAGTGTTATATAACCGGAATTATACACAGCCCAGTATACTGCTTGATTTGCAATCGTAAATCTTCTAGCCTTACAACTATGATTAGGTTAGATATATGCGATCTGAGATCCGATTCGAGATCCGACAGATCCGAAAATTAGGATATCTGAAAAAAATTTGTGTATTTTTTAGAATGTACATAATCACTTTTCCAGACATAAACAAAAACAAAGCAAACTTACAATTAGTTGTTGGCCTAAAACAAGACAAACCCATTAGTATAAGTGTTAAAATATAGGAATCAGTGACTCATCTAGTTATAGTCTACCATTTCCCTTTGTATCTAAACTTCATTGTCATTAAACTAGGAATTAATGACCCAACGAGGTTACAACTCTCAAAACAAAAGCCATTAGATAAGAGAGAGAGCAATGAAATGAGCACATCTTCTTTCTGACATCGAACTCCTTCTCCTAAAATTATCAAATTTATTGATGAACTAAATCTTGAAAAAAATCACCATAAACCCAATACTAGTGCTTAGCAAAAATTCAGATCGGGGAGTGAAAGATCCTCTTTTAAATTATTTGGGCTTATCATTGGCTTCCAACTCAAAACCAATTGGCAATGAGTGGATTGGCCCTTACCTTTTATACATTAACTCACAACTTTTCCAACTACCGATGTGGAACACACTAACACCTCCCCCTCACGCTCAGGCATGACCATCTGAAGCGTGGACCTTTGTGGGAACAACATCCACAGGGTGGCCCAACAATCGGGTGGCTCTGCTACCATATTAAATTACTTGGGTTTATCATGGGCTTCCAATTTAAAACCAATTGGCAATGAGTGAGTTGGTCCTTACCCATTATATATTAACTCACAACTTCTCCAACTACCGATGTGGGACACATTAACATCCTCGCCATGGGAAAAATCAAAAGATCGCAGTGAAACACCCCTCGTCGTCGACAAAATGAGAAGATCGAGATTTTTATGGTCTAAAGATCGACAAAACCATTTGGCTTGTTTTTAACCATATTATAATTTAATTTTGATTGGTTTAATTATCGAAAAGATTTTTTTTTTTTTTAATTAACCGTGGGAATTCCGAGCATTCGACCCATAATCTTTCCGGTACCCGGAGTCACTTTAGATATTCCGATTTAAAAAATAACCCTCCGTACCAAAGAGATTTGAACCCGGAGCACAAAAGAACCAACCCCTTATACCACTAGACTACCACACTTTTGGTAATATATAACATTTTTGAATCGTTATAATCATCAGTGTATTAAAAAGATACACTTAGGATATTAATTATCTTTGGAATAGTTAGGAATCATCGAAATATTTGTATAATTAACATATTTATTTTATCACCACAAAAAAATGTTAAAAAAGATATATATATATATATATATATTTGTAAATTATTATTTAGTTTTAATGAGGTTATTTCAATAATTTAATATATTACAAAGAGTAGTTTAAAAAAAAAAACAAAAATGTATTTTTAAACTTGTAAATATTAATAATTTAATATCATATAAATTATATTAGTAATTAACTTCAAATTGGAAAAAATAATTAATTGACAAAAAAAAATAATATTTAGCAATTATGTTCTTTACTCTTTAGACATAAACCTCTGTTTTGGGAGTAGTTGCCAATGACCCGTTGATTTTTTCTGTAGTTCATCAATACAGAAACAAGTATTAGCAATTCACTAATAAAGTAATAAAAAATAATTATATTGCGATTTATATAATAGAAATATTTTTTTCAATAATTGTATAAAATTTTCATGAATACATAATTAATATCTTATACTAATGAGAACATCTATTAGAATAATAATGAACGGCGTGAGATGTAATTCTTTACAAATAAATATTACTCTCTAATTTTGCTTCTCAATTATTATATAGAAGATTAGAAGATATGATATGTAATAATTACCTTGTGCAATCCTTTCAGCTTTTTTTGTTTTGTGCCTCCAATAAATAAAGTGTAGAACATAGATAATCATCAAAGCTGTGAATATGACTCCAATTGCTGTTCCAACTTTTTTGCCCTTACTTTTTTTGTTCTTTTTGTTTTTATTGCTCTTCTTTTTTTTCTTCTTCGAACCTGAAAATTTATTAAGTTTTTTTTTATAATATCAAAAGGCTTGAGACTATGTGATGCAAAAATATTAAAATGAAGCAATTTTCTTTAGTTTAGAGAAGATTTTACTCTTGGTTGAACGGCGCTTAGGAACTGCTTTATTCACACCCACTTTTGAGCCATCGACTAGAGATTGAAGACTTCGAATTTTTGCTAGATCTTCGACAATGATCATCGATGATCCTTGATCATTCGTAGCCATAACAAATGATTCATCTTCTTGTCTAAACAGAGAGAAAGCAAAAAAATACCACGCATGTGTCGAATAAATATAAATTTTTGATATTTTGAAATATTTAAGGCTTTTTAAATTTTTATTTATATTATTTTATAATTTATTAAAAATTTGATTATTAACAATGATTTCAAAAATATACATTATATTATTGTGAAAAGACTATTATGAAGCAATTACACTTTTATGTATATTAGTTGATACAATTTCTTAAACTAATTAAATTATCTTCTTACAATACCTATGTCACCTTCTTCATAAATATTTTTTGTATTATTTTTAATATATTTTCCCAATAGCGTATATATTTTGTACAGTCAGATCCGGTTTTTGCTGTGTGCAAGAGGTGCAAATGCATTGGAACCATTTTTTTTTTTGAAAATTTTTTATGAAGAAGGTGAAAATGTTATATTTTAATGGGTTTTTAGAAAATATTTAGAGCTTTTTTTTGGAAAATCTGTTTTCTAAGCCTAAAAAATTTTAGTAGCACATGGCCCAGTATATTAATGAGCCAGGCCTATTTCTAGTTACTCACAAAATAATATAATATATCGAAAACGAACTATGAGAATGAATGTGGTATTAACACCTTTATACATTCTCTAAAACTTATTTCTCGATAAAAGATAGTTGCTGAGATTCTGAGGTGTTCTTACTTTGAGACAGCAGCTCTTGTGGAAAGAGAATATCCGAAAGCTAAAGAGAAAGAAACGAGTACGAGAAGGAAGATCAGAGGAAAATTGGTGGAAGCCATTAAGTCGTCTTCTTGGTGTAATTTCTCTATTTGCATATTTGCGTCTGCTTTATAAGGTATATATAGTGTGAAAAAATGTGTCAACATGTATATATATATATAGAAACTATAAAGTAATGTGTGTTGTAATGGGGTGCAAGTCATCAAGTTCCCGTATTTGATCTATTCTAAAGTCTGATCAAATTATGAAGTTTTGTATATATTTAAGCTTTTGTATGATAACGCTTTGCAGAACTATTCCAATATATAATTTAGAGAATCCTTTAATAAAATGCTCTTATGGCCACGATCAAATAAAAAAATTAGAGGGCCACATTTTATTCAAAGTTAGGGTTATATATGTATTTAGTATTTTAGTTTAACACTATGCATGTGTTTGGTTCTTTGTTTGAGAAATGCATGATCTTTGTCACCAGAGAAATTGAATGGTTTGGCTATTACAATTATAATGATGGAGTTTGTTAGAAAAATCAATTATGTTTGGTGAAGGATTTTACTGGAAAACAAGTAAAATTTGTGTTGTAGAATTTCTATATCATAAAAGAAAGATTCTATATTATATGATTTTTTTTTCTTGTCTTAGAAAGGCTACATTTGTTTTTTGTAGCCTTTCTTAGGCACAACACTAGCTAAACGACACATTAAATGTAACTGTACATAAGAGTCATTATCACACGTCGAACCTAAGCTCACCACACTACAGAGAAGCTGACATGCTTGACTCACCTGCTAGGAGCTCCACCAACTCAGGTCAGATAACCTGATAAGGGAATCCAATAAATATCTACTGATCTTTGTTCATACCTAAGCGTTGGAGAGTCTTTAGAATAATCACATTATCTTTGTCTAGCACTTTGCTACGACTTTTGTACACCAAGTTGAAAGTTACAAACACTATTTCGCTACCACATGTACATTTTTTTTTCTTTTCTTTTTTTTTTGTCAGCACCACATGTACATCTTTAATAACATCCTCTGCCCACTTGTCCCAATCATTTTATGATTATCAGTTTTTTTTGGTGTGGATCCGAAACCTAGTAGGAAAAATAAAGTAATGTATGTTGTAATGGAGTGCAAGTCATCAACTCTCGTATTTTATCCATTAGTTTGATTCAACTATAAATTTTTTTCGAAATTTAACTAGTCCAATATATGACACTCTTTTTAGATGAAATTTAAAAAAGGCAAGATGAGGTTTTGATTTATGAAATAGTCCAAAATATATTCAAGAACAGTAAGTGGAGCGTGACACATCATAACTTCGTCAGCCAAGAGGCTCTTTGCATAGATCTCCTCAAGCAGGCACATCTAGGAGGCTCCTCGACATGATCTTCCTGCTCTAACACCTTCAAGAGGCTCCCTAACAATATATCTTCTCACGCTAATATCTCCCAAAAGACTTCCAGTGTGGACCTTTCATAATAGCATAACCCAAAGCTCGCTAATTAAGTAAGACCTTCCTGTATATTTATATATCAGAGATACAACATGCATGACTCGCGGGATGGATCTCCGTGTATCAATGTATGCAAAGGTCAAACCATCATTCAGGATGGACATATGATGCTTCGATCGAACCTTTGTAATAGTTTAGAACTCTGTGCAGTAAGAAATGTAACCCTCACATGAAACACACAAGTTTTGTCCAAAGAAAAAATTAGTTACAACAAAACAAGGAGAATTCTGGCGGAATTTCTGACATATATAAATCCATCGAACGGATTTTAAACAATATTTAAAAAAACAAATTTAATTTTTTTTTAATGTCTGACAGATTTCCGACGAATATTTAGTTTTTTTTGTTTGTTATCCATTAAAAATCCGTCAGAAAATTCTAACTTTTGAAACCGCAGAAATTTGTGACAGATTTCCGACTGGATTTTTTTATTTTTTTAATAGTCCATCGGAAATCCATCAAATATTTAGTTTCAAAAAATTTAGCGCCAAAATATCAAAATTTTACCACCAAAACATGAAAACAAAAATTCAAACTCCAGCTAAAATAGTGATTCCGACGGAAATTTCCATCACAATTTTTCTTATAAATAAGGGCTCCTCTTCTCGTTTTTTCATAATTCCAATTACACTCTTTCTTCTAAAATTGGTCACACTCTCTCTCTCTAACCCTAAAATATGTTAGTTTTTCAAACTTCTTAGTTTCAAATATTTAAAATTAGTTTTAGATTTTAGGATTGTAATTAATTTATAGTTTGGTGGTTAGTTAGGTTTTGTAATTTATATTTAGGTGGTTGATTAGGTTTTGTTAGTGATGTTAATAGTATACAAATTTTTATTGATATTTGTTTATTTCATGTTTATTGGAAAAAATGAAACAAGAAACAGATAAATTGAAAAATGTTCAAAAGGTGGAAGAAATACAAAATATTCAAGACACGAAGAAAGTGAAAAAACATAAATTCGATTAAAACAAATCATTTTACTATGAAGATGGAGATTTCACCCCAATAAAGAAATGCGTAGATTTTCTCTTTGCTTGGTGAACAACTGTTCGAGGAATGCTATTTTGTTTCAGCCCAAGAGGTGGCGAATTGGGGAGAGGTGATTTCATCCATCTAAAATAGTCCTCATGGAGTCGATTAGCATTAGTCGTGCTGCATATATCTTTAATTGCATCTACATGGTTAAAAGGATTTTCTTGAGAGAGACCGTGAAATTGATTTTGCTTCACTGAGGCGATGATTTGAAACCTTAAATGCCCAAAGAATAAACCAAAGAAAAACAAAATTAAAAAAAAAATAAAAGAAAAAAGACTTAGACTAGATTTTAATCCAAAACTCATACGCAACGATATTGGTTCCCGACAAAAGTGCCAAAAACTTGATGTGCTCACGTTTTAACCCTGAAATAAAAATATAAGTTCATAACAAACTCAGTAGTATATAGGTATCGATCAATTGATCTACAAATTTCTAAGCTTCCAATCTAGCTAAGACAAAAATTATGGGGGTTATTGTTTGTGACAGAATAGTAAACAAAAATAACAGTAAATCAATTAAAAATATATATATCAATATGAAGAAAAACATTAGGTAAATAGGTAATCGTGAAGATCCATGAAACACAAGAATATTAATCAATAAACATTTATATGTAGCCTAGCGGTTTTTCACCACTCAAATTCAAATATCTATAATGCATTGCTGAAAATATATTTAAATATACATATTTGAAGAGCTTTGGCCTATTGCTCATCAATAAAAATCTACAAATCTCGTATCCTCTCTTTAACGTAATTTAGGATTTCTGATTGAAATATTTTCTATATTAAAAAAGAAAAAAATAAACACTAACGATCATTAAACGGCTATATATATTCATCTGTTAACAAAAATTCAACGTTTTTCTTGTGGTCTTTGTAAGAAGTTTGATTTTTTCTAAAATTTGATTTTAAATTGTTTAAAATTAGTTATTTTTTTTTTTTGAAAAAAAAAACCATAGTAAGAATATCTCCATTTTCTATTGTAGTTTTCTTCTGAATAATGTGTTGATATGCAATGGTTAATGGAAATGATTGACGCATGTTGATTTAATTAAAGATAGAAATTGATGTATATAGAATAAAATCTAGGGGTCAAACACAAATCCAATAAAATATAATATTTCTATTTTTTGTTAAAACTGCATTAAAATTTTAAGATAAGTATTATTACTGATATTATTTTATTTTATTTAGAGTATATCAATTAACCATGACAAGGATATATATCCTAATGATTTTTCACCACTCAATTTAAATATCTATAATGCATTGCTAACCAAAAATATAGAAATATATATATTTGAAGAACTTTGGCATATTGCTCATCAGTAAAAATCTACAAATTTTGTATTCTCTTTGACATAATTAAGAGTTTATGACTGAAATATTTTCTATCGTAAAAAAAGAAAAAATAAACACTAATGATCGTTAAACGGCTCTATACATTCATCCGTTAGAAAAAGTTTGACGTTTTTCTTGTACTCTATGTAGGAAGTTTGATGTTTTGAAAAATTTGATTTTAAATTGTTTAAAATTAATTATTTTTTTGGGAAAAAAATTCATACTAAGAATATCTTCACTTTTTATTGTAGTTTTTTTTTTGAAATAATGTGTTGATATGACGTGCTAATTTGCATGATTGACGCGTGTCGATTTATTTAAAGATAGAAATTGATGTATATAGAATAAAATCTAGGGGTCGTACAAAAATCCGATAAAAATACAATATTCATATTTTTTTCAACCCGTATTAAAGTTCAAGATAAGTATTATTAAAAACAATTAGTGGTATTATTTTATTTTATTTTGATGTTAATTTGTCACAAATTAATAGTTATCTAAACAAGAGTTTCTCTAAACAAAGACAAGTTGAATGAAATATTTCATAATTATTGTTCTAGTAATATATCTTGACGTCAAATTTATTTTGAGAAGACTACCAAATTTATTTTGTTGGAAAGATATATCAACATAATAAGGCATTATACCATCTTCGTGCTTGGATTTCCACATTTTCTTTCATGCCACCCAATGGAGACCGCGGTTACATACATTAGAACTCCACCAGAATTTTACCATAGCACTGGTTTACTTAGCAGTTAATGACTAAGATAATTTGAAACATGACATAATATACACTGGAAGAGCCAGAGCTACTCATTTAATAAATGTCTCTTTTCCTCTTTTCGAAAAAAACTTTGCCAACCAACCATTTATTCGATCATTTAACCCTCCAACACATAATCAAAAATCTTACACTTAAAAAAACCTCCTAGACTCTCAGGAATCCCAGTACGAAGCGATTCCTCCTTCCGTAGTAATACGTAATAATCCCTTCAACTTATACAAATATAAGAAAAATACCTCTAAAAGCACAAAACTGAATCATAATACTGAAATAATATAGTAAAATTAGTAATAAAAATTTAAATTTAGAGTATATTTATTAACCATGACCAGAATATGTAGCCTATTGATTTTTCACCACTCAAATTCAAATATCTATAATGCATTGCTGACAAAAAGTATATATATATTTGAAAAGCTTTGGCCTATTGCTCATCAGTAAAAATTTATAAATTTTGTATCCTCTCTTTAACGTAGTTTAGGAATTATGATTGAAATATTTTCTATACTAAAAAATGAAAAAATAAACACTAACGACCGTTAAACGGTACTATACATTCGTCCGTTAGCAAAAGTTCGACGCTTTTCTTGTACTCTATGTAGGAAGTTTGATGATTTTAAAATTTGATTTTAAATTGTTTAAAATTTATTTTTTTTTTGGGAAAAATTCATAGTAAAAATATCCCCATTTTCTATTGTAGTTTTCTTTGAAATAATGTGTTGATATGACGTGGCTAATTGGCATGATTGACGAGTTTTGATTTGTTTAAAGATAAAATTTTGATATATATATATAGAATAAAATTTAGGAATTGTACACAAATCCAATATAAATACAATATTTATATTTTTTTCAACCCGTATTAAATTTTAAGATAAGTATTATTAAAAACAGTTAGTGGTATTATTTAATTTAATTTTGAGGTTAATTCGTCATAAATTATTAGCTATCTAAACAAAGACATGTTGAATAAAATATTCCATATAATTTTCAAGTAACATATCTCTACGAAATATTTGGAGAAGACTACCAATTTTATTTTGATGGAAAGATATATCAACATAAGAAGGCATTGCATTATTGTGTTTGACCTAGTTGACCTAAGCCATCTATAAAATGGTGTAGAGTAGTGACAATAAGATGAAGAAGCACAACAACAACAAAAATTCAGGGATAAAAAATGGTTGGACCTAATCTGAGAGAGAAGTCTTTGTCCTCGGCGAAGCAAGCTATGATTCTCAAGCTTCAAGCCAAACTCGATCGTATCATGCAAGAATTGGAACAAGAGAAAGAGTGTGGGAAGGTCAGTATCCCATTTTTAATATGCATTATATCATTTTTAGCTTGAACTATATATTATTTAATTAACTAAATTAACGTTACAAAATATTAATTTTACAAAACAATTGAGTTAGCTAAGTAGATCTTGATATTGAATCGTTAGCTAGAGCTAATCCACATTTATCACATTAGCCATTGTAGAATCATGAGAGAACCGTAGGTGGAGAGTAGAATCCATTATTCTTTGTATTTTTATGTAATTTTCATTTTATCTTCAAAACATTATACTTTTTTATAAATTCTAGGTTTTGAAGAAGAGGAACGAAAAGCACCTTGAAAATTACTTGGCGAAGAAGATTGAAAATTCAAAAATGGAAAATTTGGTTGTTTTAAAGAAAAGCTCGAAGGAGCCCGAGAAAATATAAACAGTAAACGTATGGAGATCGAGGCTTCTTCATCTCCCAAAGAATAAGAAGAAGCAAATGGTTCAAGCAAGGTCCATCCACTTCATCACAACCAAGCCAGAATAAAAGAGGATCCGCCATGATCATCACTTTTAAGAACTTTCAACTATTGCGACACACCGAAGTGCGAAAGTTCAACATTTTTCTTATGTTCTATGTAGGAAGTTTGATGCGTTTAAGATTTGGATTTAAATTGTTTAAAATTAATAACTTTTTTGGAAAACAATCTATCTATACTATATAAAAGTTGAAGCTATAGTGTTCTTAGAGCGTCCACCTAGGATTTAAAAGACTGATTATAATTGGTCCATGTCATCGCTATTTTCCATGTCATCGTTTAACATAAATTATTTATGATAATAATAATCGGTTAAAAATAAAAGAGGAAAATAAATATAAAAAAAATGTAAACTAATTTGAAACAAAATATCTAAAAAAGTTAAATTAACATATTATACGAATAATGTTAATCGGCCAAAAATAAAAAGGAATATCAACATAAAAAAGTAAGATGACATAAAAAAATATCTCAAAAAGTTAAATTAACATAATAAACATAAAAAATCAACTAACATAAAAAAATATCAAAAAATTAATATATTACACGCCAAAAATTAACTGGTTAAAAAAATAAATCATCATTAAAAAGTAAACTATAAATTATCATTAAAAAGTAAACTAACGTAAAAAAAAAAATATTCAAAAAGTTAGACAAACATATACGAAGAAGGTTGAAAATTTTGATTAAAAAAAAAAAAAAATGGAAGATTAAAAAACAAAAAAAATAAAAATAAAAAAAGAAAAATCGACTTAAAAAAAACAAAAAAAACCTCATAAGAATAAAAAAAGGAAAATCAACGTAAAAAAGTTAACTAACAAAAAAACAAACTAACTTATATGGAAAATTTCTATTAATTAACAAAAAAGTAAATTAACTTTAAAAAAAAAAAAATAAACATACCAAAAATTAACTAGAAAAAAAAATAAAAGTAATATCTCTTAATTTTCTATTAACGAACAAAAAGGCAAATTAACTTAATATTTTACAAAAAAACAAAAAAAAAGTAAATTAACTTAAAATGAAAAAGTAAACTAACAAAAAAAAGAAGGTAATATCTTTTAATTTCCTATTAACCAACAAAAAGAAAAATTAACTTAATATTTTATAAAAAGGCAAATTAACTTAATATTTATGAAGAAAATTTCTTAATTCTATGTAATCTCTCGAATATAAATAACC
>OVAY01002266.1:0-19440 GCA_900406395.1 Kernera saxatilis | reverse complement strand
TAAGAATGACAATAGTTTAGAGAAAAGGAAATCATAATACTAAGTAGAAAGAAAATGTTCTAAATAGAGAAAAGGAAGTAAGTATGGAGGCTGCATCAGAATCCAATCCCATGAACCGGTCTAGCTTATCCTCAGCCCACCAAGACGCTGCTTGTAGATTACGGCGACCCTTAGATTTGTCGGCTGACTTGGTAGCCGGCGACACGTGGCAATTACTGCACTTGGACCTTTCACATTTTCCGGTGAATTTCGAATGGTTTGTCGGTTTTGATGGCACTTTGGCAAATACTCCAAAAGCTGGTGGTGAATCGATCCGGTTCACAAATTGTTTCTTGGGTCGCGGATTAAAGTCCGACGGAAGAACCATCCACATCCGAACGACGCCGTGTTGACGACCTTCCCTCTTCATTTTTGCTTATGTTGATTTGAGACTTGATTAATTGTAGGTTTATCAATGTGCGTATATATAGGGACTTATACTTGAGGAGGATACCAAATGTGTTTGGGGCACAAGAAAATAGAATGGTCAATCAAACATACTTGTGCGTCAAGAGATTCTCATTATTTTAGTATTAGTTTTTTGGTGTTTGTTAAAGACATCTCATAAAAATTATTATAAACGGATTCAATCAGAAATCTTATCTAATTAGTTAGAAGTATAACTATCAACATTTTAATATTCAAAATCAAAGACTCAAAAGGATCAATCTGAAAGTTGAAATACCAATAACTTTTTACTACGATTTTATTTTTCCCGTATGAGAAATATTATTAAACCCCAAAAAAGTATCAAAGTAACAAAGATACAAGACCAAATCATTCGGTTTATGTAGACTTTGGATGATTTCATTTGTAGTGAATCCAAAGATGACTCTCTCAAAATGTAGACTCTTCATATTTTCCAAAGCTCATTCTCAACTTTTGATTTTTGCCTCCAAACATCGATTTAATTATAGATCATCAATGTAAACGTTTTAAATGGTGAACGTAATCTGTTTTTCCATAAATGATTCTAAACCTTGGTTCGAGACCTACCCTAATTAAGAGATTATAAAAAACAAAATCTAATGAATATGAGAAAGTAACCTTCCACTTCGTCAAGAAGCTCTTAGGTTGCAGATTTTTATTCCACGAATCGCGATTGTCCACGTGGATACAATTAACCAATGAAAACCTTCCATCTTGGACAACCAGCAAGATACAACATGTCAAGAGCTTCGAAGACCTTCTTCTCCAAACAGAGGCTTTCTGGTAAACGGCAAATACCCTTTTTTCTTCAGTCTTCTCCGAATCTGAACTCACCTGGAAATAGAGAGAGAGACCTTCAAGGTGAGATCGACAATGGCGATCAATAAAAATCTCTTATCTCTTCTATTCCTCTTAGCATTCGTGTCATCGATCGTATCAGCATCTTATTCAGATTCAGATTCAGATTCAGATTCCGATTCAGATCTTGTCAACGAGCTTGTTTCTCTCAGATCAGCCGCCGAATCAGGCGTAATCCATCTCGACGACCATGGAATCTCAAAATTCCTCACCTCCGCTTCCACTCCACGGCCTTACTCTTTACTCGTCTTCTTCGACGCTACTCAGCTACACAGCAAAAGCGAGCTTCGTCTTCAAGAGCTCCGTCGCGAGTTCGGCATCGTCTCCACTTCCTTCCTTGCTAACAACAACGGATCCGATGGAACGAAGCTTTTCTTCTGCGAGATCGAATTCTCGAAATCCCAATCTTCGTTTCAGCTCTTCGGCGTTAACGCTCTCCCTCACATCCGCCTTGTAAGCCCTTTGACATCGAACCTCCGCGAGGAATCCGGTTCAATGGATCAATCGGATTTCTCTCGTTTAGCTGAATCCATGGCTGAGTTCGTCGAGCAGCGAACAAAGCTCACCGTCGGTCCAATTCAACGGCCGCCGCTTCTTTCCAAGGCACAGATCAGTATCATCGTAGCGTTAATCGTTCTCGCTACTCCGTTCGCCATCAAACGAGTTCTAAAAGGAGAAACTCTTCTCCATGACCGTAGGCTTTGGTTATCAGGTGCCATTTTCATCTACTTCTTCAGCGTCGCTGGAACAATGCACAACATCATCAGGAAAATGCCAATGTTTATCCAGGATCGTAACGATCCAAACAAGCTCGTTTTCTTCTACCAAGGATCTGGAATGCAGCTTGGAGCTGAGGGATTCGCTGTGGGATTCTTGTACACTGTGGTTGGATTGCTCTTGGCGTTTGTCACCAATGTGCTTGTTCGAGTAAGGAACCTCAATGTACAAAGATTGGTAATGCTTTTGGCTCTGTTCATATCGTTCTGGGCTGTGAAGAAAGTGGTTTATTTGGATAATTGGAAGACTGGATATGGGATTCATCCGTATTGGCCATCAAGTTGGCGTTGATTTTCACTCTTTGAGGAATGTCTTTCACAAAAAGGTAATGGCTTTAGTTTTCGAAAAACATTTCTGGAAATTGAGTAATGATATTTTGGATATTTTGTGTTTCAAATTCGAATACTTTGAATCAGTGTAGTACTATTTCAGATGGTTTAAACTCATTTACTGCTATACTAGTTCCTTGTTAGTTCTTCATCTGATTGAGAAACATTATCAAGAATATGGATCTCTAGTCAATGAAATCTTAACATGCAACATTTCTCACTGTTCTGTAGGCTCTGTATAGGAATCATAATCAGAAATTCAGATGCTTTTGCAAAGCTTTCCCATTACTTTTAGGGCAGTCTCTCTCCACATTGTCAAATTGTTAAGATAAGAGAAATATCGCGTCTTGAGATCACACTAAGATAGTTATTATTAGTACGGTACCGATTGAATGTTTGCATTTGCGTTTCCATGTTATAATATTCTACTTATCATAACATTGAAATGCAAATGTAAATGCGAAGAAACAATCTGGTCTTACGTTACCACTTAGAGTTTCTATGTATGTGCATTTAGTCTTGCTTACTGCATCTATTTAGAAAAGGGGACTTTGTGATAGAAGATGGTGTAGCATTATGGGACCTTTTGCTTTGTTGTTGAACTTCCTCTTCCACGCGCACAAGCCTGTCATGTTGCTATCGGTTTGAGTATCAGTCTGAGTCAAGATCAGCTTGCGAGTATGTGTTCATTCGTACAATGTAATATGATATAGATAGGGTTTGGGTTTATACCTTTGTTAGCTTTAGCCTCTCGACATGACAGGCTTGTGCGCGTGGGCACCATGCTCTTGGAACATCGAGATAGGGCTTTGCATTGAGTACACACTTTTATGAGATTGTTTAAACTTAAAATTTTTGAACTACGCCTCTCAATTGCATCACAAATCTGAATTAGGTTATAGCTTTGATTGTTTGTATGCGTTCATTTTATTTCTTTTTTGCATAACTTAACAACCTTTTTAGTTGTTGATAACAAAAAGTGAAACGGAAATGAAAAGTTTTCTTTTGATTTGTAATTTTCTAATTTGCATTTTGCAATGTTTAAAATTTAGTTGTTGATTGTAAAAAAAGTCAAACGCAAACGAAAAGTTTTCTTCTAATTTTGTAATTACCTACAGTTTTTTCTTGTGAAAAAACTTAGAATGTTTCATGTTTAAAAAAAAAACAGAGAAAACTAATGTTCGTTGGTGAATATCGTTTTTCCTCTTTGGAACCGGTTGTATAATCTTGACTTGATCTCATTCGATCCATTTCAAGCATACATAAATATATGTTTTAAAACAAATGAGTTTTATGACGTATGATGTGTTAATTTTTATTGGATTTTCAATTCAAAATCAATTAACTCATATCATTAAAATAATATTGCCAATTTTAAATTCGGCGCAATTGATTTTCTACTCTTGACTAACATAACAAAATCACTAAGCTACACACCTTTAGATTTATAATTTTTCAACGGGGAAGATTGATTTAACCCAAAGACAAGAGGTGTCTTGAAAGTGACTAAGCACAATTTTCAACCTATATAAACAAAAACAACACAGCTGTCTCACCTAGTCACATTGTATGTTATTACAAATTTACAATTCAAGACAATGACGATTGCATATACATTATAAATTTACATATATACATAAATATTTGTATGTGTATGCATTTACAGAGAACTAAAAGACGTGAAGGCCACAACTCAAATATCTCATAATGTGTAGCTTTCAAAATTTATAAACAAAAGCTTAAGGCTAATCATTTGATTTGACAGCAATATACTTTTTGTTGCGCCTTGTATAATATATCAATCGTTGGTGATTAGTTATACACTTATATATAGGACTTAATATAATGATAAATGACAGCTTTCTTATTGATTATCAAAACGAAAGTCATTTCGTTAATCAGCAAAAATAATAGATGATAGAAATGAAAAAATGTGTTTCGAGACTTGAGAGGCATGTATTTGAAATTTGGTGGATCGAATTTTGTTTTTGTTTTTGTTTTTTTTTTTTTTGCTCAAAGATTTGTAGACTTTATTCTCGTCAGATGCCAAAAAAAATATTTAAAAATTCGCAAGGTTTATTGAATGATGTTATAAATTACCATGACATGACTCAATATACCGCACTGAAATATAAAGACATTTTGATAACATAGATCACTAAATCAATTAGTTTAATTTGTCACATATAAACTACCATGTTTTTCAGTTTATTATAGTTTTTTAAGTTGTTAGACCAAATCTTTGATTGCATTGCATAAAATATTGTTTTAGTTGATGAATGAAAAGAAATGATTTACTAGACAAGCAAATTTAGTTGAACCAAAATTTTTTAAAAAACACTAGTTGTTAGCCACTATGCTGGTTTCCTCGAACGGCTAAGACTCGATCCTATCTTTCTTTCATGGGACTACATGAAGTTATGAAACAATTGTACAATGTTTGTTACAATATTTGCTAATAACTTACATCTCACTTTTTTATTTGAAATGCTAAAGAAAAATCAAGGATTTGAAGCCGTATAATACGACCAAATTATGTTTCAAAAACTTAGATAACAATCCACACCTATTGTTTGACCGAAAAAGATGAGAAATTAGTTATCGGGTGGAATTAGTAGTTGAACTAAAACTCATGGAATGGATTACCTAAACCTTTAACTAATTTACTTAGACATAACCATGTTGAAATAAAACACTATTTGCCTTGTCCTTATCGGATAAGATATTCGTTTTTCTGTTTTCCGTTAAAAATATACAAATTTTATATCCTCCAATAATTGATAAAGAATATACTTCATATTTATTTAATATTACCACTACTCTTTCATGTCTCCTCCCATTTTTTATTTGTCTTTAAATATCATTGCATTCTCGAACAGAAGAGCATTTTGTCTCTTTTCTTCTTCTTCTTCATCATCTTCATCTTCATGTTCCTCTTCAATCATTTCTGGTTTGTTTATATTCAATTCATTTTATTAAACCCGAATTTCTTTTGTTCTTTTTAACACATCGTAGAAGTGTTTCGGATCTTTATATAAGTAGATAGAAATTGATTGCTGTGTGGGATTCGAGCATGGCTACAAGATTCAAAGGGCTTTATCACAAGAGCTTCAAGTGTTTCTCCGACATTTTCGGTAAATCGTTTAAAATTATAGTAGTATTGTTTTAGCTTTATTCAATGGACATAAATAATTACTGTAATGATTACAAAATGGATTAATTGGGAATTTCCTTTTGTAGATGAGGAGGAGGAGGAGATGGAAATTGGATATCCTACAGATGTTCGACACGTGTCGCATATCGGGTGGGACAGTTCATCGAGTAGTGCACCTAGTTGGGTAAGACGTGTTTTTTTTTTTTTGCAACAATTGAAAATTTTTTTTTTTTATATAATTAAAATGGTTATCGATTTGGCTAAGTCTTAAACGGTTAATTGTATTTTACAGCTACACGAATTCAAGACGAGCAACAACGTTTTAGAGCCAAATTCATCGTGGCCGTTTCAAGGCAAGTTTTTTCTTCTTTTTCCTATGAATAATTTAGAGTTCTATAATATTAATTTTTGTGCCTATGTTAATAATCAAGAGATTTGCATATATTATTACACCTCATTGAACTTTAAATCAACAAATAAATTATTTAAGCAGGCCTATGAATATATTACTTGATCGATGGATGTATAGAATTGAGAAAAAAAATATGGAGATATTATGTATGTAGTATATGTTTAAATAACATAAATCCTAATTATATATATTTTTAAAATATATAGATTTGAAGTCAGCGATGGAGGCATTTGGAGAANATTTGAAGTCAGCGATGGAGGCATTTGGAGAAGTTGAAAGCAGTAAAGAAATGAGAAGAGAATCAACAAAACAAAATCTGAAGAAGAAACTCTCTTCAAAAGCTTCTCTATTGTGTAATTCATGGTCACCAAGATTCTCAAGAACAAGCAAGGTTCTTGCTTGATTATTTGTAATTTTCATTTTCCATGCTATTGTTTATATAATAATAATAATATAGAGAATATAGTGAGAAATTATTTTTAATGCTTTCATTCAAGACATATGATTTCAGAAGTGTGTACAAATTAATATTCAAAGTGTCTTTGCAATGATATTGGAATGGCTTTACTATATTTTTTTAAAAGTAAGTTTGGGGTATGATATTTTAATAAGGTCTAAGATATTTTTAGATTGATTTTAGTAGGTACCGTACTCATATGATATTTTTTAGAGAAAACTCAAAACAGTATGAAAATTTTGATTTGCTTTCAAAATCAAACAACCTCTTCTTTTTTTTTTTTATTGTTGAAATATTAAATTTATTAAACAACAAAAATAAATATAATTTACAAAGTGAAAAGGAAAAATAAAAGACTTTAAGTTTGACTAAAAATTGAGAAATTTTGGAAAATTGGAAAAAAGAAACTCCAATACAAAGAAACAGGATCAACGAGCATGAAGATCAGTTATGAGTGGCATACCATTGTTGGAGGAGATCTTCGAACCGATGCGTTCCAATGTAGTGGAACAAGGCTATTCGAGTCTGAATCACCCTTTATGATGCGTGTAAGGTGAAAATGAGGGAGCCAACTAAAAACTACTTATTCTCCAAACTTTTTTCCAAGTTTTCTCTAAGTTTTTCTCCAAAATTTTTCTAAGTTTTTCTCAGAATTTTTCTCTACCTCTTCTCTAAGTTTCTCTTAGTTTCAGAAAAAATTCTTTTTTTTTTTCGTTCTCAAGCAATAGAAGCAGTACCAGTACTAATACAAATATCAGAGATGACATGGTATGCTAAGCTTTAGGGTTTTCTGTATGGGAATCCGTTTCTCATGGTTGTCCAGACCCTAGGAGGTCTTGTAGGGGCATTTTTGTGGTTGGAATGTCAGACGTTTGGAGTTGCGGTTTCAGATAGCATTTGTTTTTTGTCAGTATTGTTCCATGTGTGTATATGACTGCAATTGATTGTGCTGTCGCATATATCGATGGGTTGAAGGGGTGGTTTGCTTCTTCTGCTCGTACCAAATATTAGAAATGATGTAGTTGATCTAACATATGACATTATGGTCATTGTTGTTCTGACTATGAGCATTCTAGAGAAAGAGAAGCATATGGCTGGTCGAACTGCATGTTCGTACATATCAGCTATTTTCCTAGTTGCTTTCAGGTGTTCAACGGTACCATATGTACCATATGGACGTCAAGCAACTATTGATGTTTGAGTTGTTATAATGATATCAATAGTTTTTTTTTTGTTGTACTAGTTTATTTATGTTAAGTTTTTAATTTTTCTGTCACTCTTGTCTGTTTCTGTTAAATTCTTTAATTTGTTGTCAATCTAGTTTGTATTGTGTTTGTTTTGTTAAAAACACTATGGAATCTCTTTAAATGAAAAAAAAAAACGAGGGAACCAACTACGTGACAATTCTGTGCATTGTAAATGGCTGTTTGGAAGCACATTAGATATATGATGAGATCCATTTTGCTGAATGCATCATATTGAGATGAAGAAAATTATCATGCCAATTTGGAAACAAAGAGAAGCCAAACAACTTGCCAGATCACTTTTGTATCATATCGATTTAGATTTAGATTAGACTAGTATATGTTCGAACTCTGATATTATATTAAATTTTATGATATTTTAACACAAAACAAATTGGATGGGTTGATCCATATTTTTAATAATATCCAAAATATAATGCAACGGTCAATAAAAAGTTATATATTCGTAGGTCCATTTGTTTAAGCGTATATGGGATGGTCAAACTTTAAAGTCTTGACGAATGGACTGAATGCTTTGTTTACTTGGGCTTAAACATTTGTCTAGCATATATGATCCAGCCCATTTGTTATTAGTTTCGTTATATATTTAATTATTTAGGAATTAACGAAGTTGTAGATATAAGTGGGTACACAGAAAGAAAGGAAACGATATTGTTCAGGCACCAAGTTCACAAAAAGACTTATATAAGACGAGTATCATATATGACCCATACCTTTCTTTCTTTTTTTCCAACACCTTTTTAATGATTTATGTTCTCAGTATTGAAGAAAAAAGAGAACAGTTGTAGGAAATATTAATCAACTCCTATAACAAAACAAAATGTAAAATGTTAGATAGACTTACATCAAATGTGAACAGCGGGACAACGAAAACGACTTCAGATTCAATATCAATCGTTAGTGTTGTCCAATACCCAATGAGGTTCGTTTTATTTATCATTGAACATTTATTTTTTAGGTTCGATCGCATTAAACCTATAACTATAAGTATTACAATTTATGAAATCTTACCGTAAAAATATCAAAATCTAGATACATATATAAATGTTAATATTAATTGTCTTAAGAAAAAATCTGCAAATGTATTAAAAAGGTAGTTTTTCTTCTTTTATGCCATTTGAGTAGTTTTAGATTCTTTATTTGTTTTTTTTTTTGGTCGAATGATTCTTTATTTGTTAAAAAGGTAGATTTTCATGTTTTATGCCATTTGAGTAGATACATCTATTTTGCTATTTTGTTATACTATTTAATTATGTTGTTGTGTTACCAATTCATGATAATTTCAACATCTACTTGTTAAAATAAACGACTCATATTTCACGGAGCAAACGCGCAGAGAGATCAATCAAGTGAACAATTTGGAAAGCGAAATTTCTGATTATTCGTTACTTTCCCCAGTTTTACGAACTTTCCTAGAAAATTTTCTAGCCGTCGAAAATGAACCATACTTACCTGACCTATAAACACACACATACACATACATGCAAAGGACACATGTGTTGTGTGAATCAGTGTGTTGGTGAAGAGAGAGAGCTTGTCGTGTAATGAGAGTTGCATGTGTTCAACAACTTTTTTGTTTTTTGTTTTTTTTTATGTTTTGTAATTTTCCTTTTGAGATATTTTCTGCGGTGAGAATTTCATTTGCGAGGTTACATCAATGTTGAAGCTGTACGTTCCACATGTGACCAGATCCTCTTTCATTTCAACGGTCCAAATTAATGTTACATAAGTACATAACACACATATATACAAAAATGCATATTTCAAGACCAGTGTGCGCATATGTGAAACATTATATGTTAGTTCTAATTTCTTCCGGTTTTACTTATAACCTTGTTAAATTGATTATCAACTCGATGACCAAATCAAAACCACCTTCACGTTAACTTCAATTTTTTTTTTGTTAACAATATGAAATAAGTGAATTTGAGTCTGGATAATAACAACACAACGACGGAACTAGCACAAATAATGGAAATAATTTTCATCGTTTTTCTTTTTCAAGAAAAATATACAACGTTGTTTCAGATTTGTTTAAGATTCAACTTATTTTTGAACAGGATGATAAATACCAAGAAAATAATTGAGTAGGGGCAACCGTGCAAGAAAGTTATACTATTTCAAACTTGATGGTTGCTTCCTTAACGTAATACCCAAAGACTAAACACTTTGTTTCTTCGTGGTCTCACAGATTCTAGGTCCTGTGAAGACAAAGTTTAAATAACGTTTTATAAGAAAAACAATTTTCTTAAAAGTATTTCCATTAGTTAGTATAGCCAACTATCTATATGATTAAAAGCTTTAACTAACTTTTAATTGATATTTAGAACCAATAAAGAAGTAGTAATTAGACGGATCACATACAAGTAGTCATTCACGTAATTAGTATGAGGGAAATTTGGTCCAATTATACACACTAAAAACGTATTATATGTTTCACTCTAACCATACTTATTCTACTAAATCTGTTTAATCCGCTTTTACAAGTAGAACAACCAATTAAAAAACTTAAACGCACCGCCTCTTCAGTATGTTGACGAAAATACCCATATAATATTAACCACAAAACCGTAATTTTAAAGGGTATTTTCGTAGTTTAAAAAGATCTGAATTATGTTTTGTCGTTACTCTTTCCCTCCTCTGTTTTCAACCTCCTCAAAATCTCCCTATAAATTCTCTTCTTCTTCCTCTTCCATTTTCCCAACAAAACAAACTACTCTTCTCTCTCTCTCTCTCTCTTTCTCGAAGCCACCTTGGAATCATCGTCTTCATCAAAAACAATGATCTCTTCAATTAAACCGGCTTCATCTTCCTTCTCCGCCGTCTCCACCGGCGTTAGGCGGTCAATTCCAACAAAGCTCTGTTTTTCTCCTTTGAACATCATCAGAAACTGCCATAACCAAAGCTTCAACAACTCTAATGTCTCACATCAAAAGCCTCTCCACATTTCCTCTGCTCAGAGCTTTTCGAGTCTCAAGCGTGAGGTCAGAGTCGAAGCTTACGAGGCGGATCGATCGCGTCCGCTCGACATTAACATCGAGCTTCCCGACGAACAATCTGCTCAGAAGCTGAAAATCGGGATCTATTTCGCGACTTGGTGGGCACTTAACGTTGTCTTCAACATCTACAACAAGAAAGTGCTTAATGCTTTTCCTTACCCGTGGCTAACTTCGACGTTATCTCTCGCTTGTGGTTCTCTGATGATGCTCGTATCTTGGGCTACCAGAATCGCCGAAGCTCCTTAAACTGATCTCGATTTCTGGAAAACTCTGTTTCCGGTAAGAAATCACGGTTTTTTCATGATTGTTGCTTGAAAGATTTCATCTTGTTTTATGCGAGATTCTAGAAAAGTATCGATGTTTTCGGAAGATTGAGTTCGATTTCTGTATAACTCTGTTTTTCGGGTCAGAATTTAAGGTTGCATGATGGTTTCTGTAAAACTCTGTTTTTCGATCTTCTTCGTCTTATTTTATGTAAAACTCTGTTTTTGGGTAAGAACCTAGGGTTTTATGGAAAATTTCTGGCAAATCTCGATGATTTCTAACGATTTAGAGCTCGAGCTAGACTTTCATATAAAAAAAAACAGAACTTGGTTTGGACTGTTTGTTTTCTGATAAAGAAGAGTGTTTTTTGATGTTTTTCTTCCAGGTTGCAGTGGCACACACGATCGGACACGTGGCGGCAACAGTGAGTATGTCAAAAGTAGCAGTCTCCTTCACACACATCATCAAAAGTGGTGAACCAGCTTTCAGTGTCTTGGTCTCAAGATTCTTCTTGGGAGAGACTTTCCCTCTACCTGTCTATCTCTCTCTCTTACCAATCATCGGAGGCTGCGCTCTCGCAGCAGTCACCGAGCTTAACTTCAACATCATCGGTACAAACAAGCAAACACATCACATTGTTTGTCTGTTGTGTGACATATCTTTGATTATAGCTTTATGTGAAGTTCTTGTGGGTTCTTTTGGCAGGGTTTATGGGAGCAATGATATCGAATTTAGCATTCGTGTTTCGGAATATCTTTTCGAAGAAAGGAATGAAAGGGAAATCAGTGAGCGGAATGAATTACTACGCTTGCTTATCGATGATGTCTCTATGTATCCTCACTCCATTTGCAATCGCTATCGAAGGTCCTCAAATGTGGGCTGCTGGTTGGCAAAACGCAGTTTCTCAAATCGGACCAAACTTTGTCTGGTATGAACTAAACTAAAACCAAATCAAATAATCTTTTTGAGTTTTCATTCCATATTGAAATCTAAAAAACTTGATGTTTTGTGTTTGGTTTTGAATATCAAACAGGTGGGTTGTGGCACAGAGTGTGTTCTACCATTTGTATAATCAGGTCTCATACATGTCCTTGGACCAGATTTCGCCGTTGACTTTCAGTATCGGTAATACGATGAAGCGGATCTCTGTTATTGTGGCTTCGATTATCATTTTTCATACCCCGGTTCGACCGGTTAATGCCCTTGGTGCTGCCATTGCGATTCTTGGAACTTTCCTTTACTCACAGGTAAACAAACAAACTTTGTTCCTGTTTATTTGCCAAATCACTTGCTGAGATTAAGAGAAATATCTGGTTCTTGAATGATTTTATCACGATATTTGGTTCTTGAGTGGATAATTTCTGGTGCTAATGAATTTTCATTTATCCTTGGGCAGGCTAAGATGTGAGGATGGTTTAGGAGGCTGTTTTTTTGGGGTGAATTTTGATAAAAGTTAGCTAACAAGAGTAGTCGGAGAGGAGAGAATATTCCGGTGAGATAAACATCGGAAAAAAACTTTTCCCGGTCTATGGATACGAAGAAACTGGAGCTTGAAGTTGATAATCACATTAGAGTGTTTACTTATTTATTACATTATGTGTATCATATTAGTTTTTGCATAAGACCGAGTAGATATCATAGTATAAATCTCTTCCTTCTCTTTTCTTTCTTTTTTTGGGTGATGCTAATAAAAAAAAATCAGACTAATTTCTGAATCAGACCATCTATTGAATCCACAAAGATGAAACACCATCACTAAAAAAGAAAAAAAATTAACTATTCCTTGAAGCCTAAAACTTTGTCAAAAAAAATAAAAAAAAAATAAACTGAAAATTGTCATCCAATAAGATAAGAACAGTAATAAGATCCCATGTCCGCGTGATGATGAATTGATGAGAACCAAGAACCAAACTAGCTCTGTTACTAAAATCTCAAGCTCTAAAGTCCAGCTAGTAAGAACCCTTGCATAAGCTTCATGTCCTCTACATGATCTTGAAATATAGTCATTAATTGGGCGGACTGTCAAACGGGCTTAGCCTAATTCGCATCGCTTTGGATGGTCATAGTTATATAGCCCAATTACAAAATAGTCTAAATGAGCTATACCCAAATTGGTATGCGATCAAAAACGGATTCGTCCCCGCGGTCAATAGACCGAATACAAATATTTTTTTCTTCTGATAACTCACGGTAAATCCAGGCCTATGGAGAGGCCAGATTAATCCATGGGGAAGTGCATTCCACATATAGACCCTCTCTCCGGTTATGCAAATGGATCCGAAAACAAAGACCCATATTCATGTGGTTGTCCAGAAATAATATGTTGGAGTTTCGCGTAGCATCTGTATCGAACTTGGAACGTATTGACGTCCCAAACCCATCTCCTTACCACTTGACCACAATCCTCAAAATGATTCAACACAAAATTCAAACAAAATATTTTATAATTATTATAGATTATATTAATTTGGTATATTATTTTTATTTTTTCAACATGTTATTTTCAAATTTAGTGTTAAAATATTCATTTAAAATTTTTACTATCAAAACAACGTTACTTTTTTAATATTTTAAGTATGAAATGTTGTTTTAATACTGTATGTATAATATCTGAGCAGTAAAGAGATCCACCAGGACCACGTTTCATAGGCTTCAGAGCCAGAGAAAGAAGACGAGAGGCAATTGGCAAGTTCCCTAATAAATACTATAAATTTGTGGGTATATTTATTCATCCTTTGCTCGGCCCAAAGCTAATCCTCTACAGAAATAATAGACCCTTATGGGGTCCTACCTTTTATCTACTTTTGTTTTCTCTACTGAATAATTTGGACTTTCTAATAAGTAATATTCATATATTTTCTGGTATATATACTATATATATATTTAGTAGATGGAATTGACATTTTCTCAATAATGGAGACCAAAATAGATAAGAGACACACACACACAAGAGAACCAAGAAAAATGCAAACTTTAGCCAATTTCGTAATTAGCATCTTATTGTTTCATGTTTATGGTTTTCATCAAACTTCTTCACACGACATTTTAGAAGATTCATCTCCATTTCCTTCTGATTTCCTCTTTGGCACAGCTTCTTCCGCTTACCAGGTACTTATTTCTCTTTTAATTTGATTTTTTTTTTTTTATAAGTCAGTTTTGGAAAGTTAATATCAAGCTTTTGTTTTGTTTTAATAGTATGAAGGTGCGTTCTTGACCGATGGAAAAAGTTTGAACAATTGGGATGTCTTTACTCATGAACACCCTGGTATGCTAATTTTGTTTTGTGGGTTCAACTGGTTTTTTTGTTGCTATCAATGTTAAAATAATGGTTCAAACAACATTAGTTTCCATTTGGTTTATTTTTGTGTATGGATTAGTTTAAAATCTTGTTCGATTGACAAATATATATGGGAAAATAAAATGCAGGGGAAATACTTGGTGAGACCAATGGAGATATAGCTGTGGATCAATATCATCGGTTTATGGTTATTTTTCTTTTAATAGTTTTTGCCTTCTATTTTTTCTTTGTCAACTTCTTCTGTTTATCTATTTTATATTTCAAACGTTTTTTTCTCTTCGGAAAACATTATCTACAATACATGCTTAGGAGGACATCCAATTAATGACTTTCCTTGGAGTGAACAGTTACAGATTTTCGATTTCTTGGTCTAGAATCTTACCTAGTAAGTCATTTTTACTTAACCAGGATTGCTATTACATTACATTGCATGAAAAAAATAATAATAATAATGGATTGATTCATATACTTAGTGAAAATTATATATTGAAAAATTTGGGAACTTAATCTATGAAGAGTTACTTCGATTATAAAATAACCAAAGTTTATTATTTGGGAGACAGGAGGGAGATTTGGAGGCATTAATTATTCGGGAATTAAGTATTACAATATATTAATCGATGCTCTCATTAGTAGAGGTACTATTTGTCTTTTACAATTTATCATAATGAATAATCTTTTTTTTTTTTTAATGAATAATCTGCATCAGACTATTAGTTTAACTGAAAATTATAATCTCGGAAAATTAATTATTTCGCATACGTGCAGTCTAACTTAATGCAAAAAAAAATATTGTATACATCCAGGGATTAAACCATTTGTGACATTAAACCATGTGGACTATCCTCAACAACTCGAGAACCGGTTTCAAGGTTGGTTAAGCCCCGAGATGCAGTGAGTGGTTAAACTGAATTTCTAATCAATGAATCTTAATTAACTAAATTTTTAAATCAAATCAACACTAATTCTTTTTAACATTTTCTTTCTTTTTTTTTTTGGTTATAGAAAAGAATTTGGTTATTTGGCTGATATATGTTTCAAACATTTTGGAGACCGAGTTAAATATTGGACCACGATAAACGAACCAAATCAACAGTTAATTTTGGGCTATCTAACGGGTATATTCCCACCGTCTCGCTGCTCCTCACCGTACGGAAACTGTAGCCAGGGGAATTCAGAAACCGAGCCTTTCATAGCCGCGCATAACACAATCCTCGCACACGCAAAAGCCGTTAACATATACCAAACCATATATCAGGTAATCAACGCATAATATAATCTTATTTCGGTGTGCAATATCACATTTAATTAACACAATGTTTTAGTAGAAAGAACAAAAGGGAAGCATTGGCATTGTGGTACAAACATCATGGTTTGAACCCATAAGCGATTCTGTTGTGGATCAAGAAGCTGCAGAGAGAGCTCAATCATTTTACTCGAATTGGTATGTCTTATTACTAATTATGAGATTTTGTATTTGTATAATTAATTGACATGTCAATATTTTATATTTGTATCTTAACATACACTAGGATTCTAGATCCCGTTATATATGGGGCATATCCAAAAGAAATGGTGAATATACTTGGACCAGCCTTGCCGCGATTTTCGACCAATGAAGTGAAGAACTTAAAGAACTCAAGAGTAGATTTCGTGGGTATCAATCACTACACAAGTTACTTCATCCAAGATTGTTTGATCTCTGGTTGTAATACCGGAACTGGAGCTTTCAAAGCCCAAGGATTTGCTCTCAAATTAGACCGGAAAGGAAATATCACCATCGGGGAACTTGTAAGTACATTCTTAGTTTCTTCTATTCAGTTTGCGACTATATTCGAATGTTTTAACATTTTTTGTTGTTTCAGTAACCAATAATTTTGTTTTTTTTTTTTGTTTGCATGATAGACCGACGTAAGTTGGCAACATATTGATCCTCAAGGATTCCGAAAGATATTGGATTACCTAAAAATTAGGTATCCGGATACACCAATCTTCATAACGGAAAACGGTACAAGACTCAAAGATTTAACAAATGATGTGGGTCATGATACTTATTTTTTTTGTTTGAAAAATCTCATGAACAATTAGTTTCGATGGTTTAAAGGCTTTGGAGACTTGCAAAAACCCGAAACAACGGTTAACGAACATCTAAATGATACAAAAAAGATCCAATACATGAGTGGATACTTGGATGCTTTACAAGCAACAATGAGGTCAAGAATTTATTGTAATTGTGCAGCGATCCGATTCCGAGCTTTGATCAATGCATTTTAGTTAGTCTTTGAACCAGTTTATCTAATGCCAAATTACTAACTCTATATAAGTAATAAGTTGTGAATATTTTTTTGTAGGGATGGAGCAAATGTGAAGGGATATTTCGCATGGTCGCTATTAGATAATTTTGAGTGGTTGTATGGATACAAGCTTCGGTTTGGGCTATTCCACGTGGATCTTCCAACGCTTGAAAGGACACCGAAGCAATCAGCTTCTTGGTACAAAACTTTCATTGAAGAACACGTTCATACCGAAGATCTCGAAGTGAAATAATATATACATTGATTTTTAATTAGTATTCTTAATCAAAGAAAGTCAAACCACGAAAGATTTAAAAACTTAATCATTGTTGAACATGATGTAAAACAAAACAAACAAAAAAACAAAAATCATTGTTGAATATGATCATAAATTTGTTTTTCTTCTAAGTGAATGTTTCATGTGTTACATGACTATTTGTTTACTCTTACACTACAGATTAGTGTACATTAAAATCTGCATATACGTCAATACATAATATTTCATTCTAAGTTATTATAATTAAGTGAAATAACTAACAAAACTATTATTCTGTAGCGATTTTATCCAAATCCATCATGCAGGACAATATAGTATATATATGCATGCAACTATTATCACAATCTGTTTATATAGTATATATGTACGTATATATATATATATATAAATCTATGTAACTATTATTATAATCTATGTATATAATATACATATACAATAAGTGTTATAATAATATATACATATGTACAAGTCGTGACGGTAAAATTGTCATCTACAATAACAGTAAGTGTTAATGAAATAAATTTTTCAAAAATGTTATAATGACTAAATTTTCACATAAAAATGTTCAAAACATGACATATGATATAATTTTTTTAAATATATATATATATATATATGTTTTTTAAAAACAAAATAATATATTATAGGCCAAATTGGTTTTAGGTTTAGAGTCATGTAACTGCTCTATTAATCCTTTTAACATGATTAGGAAATCTAAATACTTATAACTAATGTTACAAACGACAAAAAGATGACGATTTTTTAACCACCGTGTAATAACCTTTTTCATTTATATATTGATAAAATAGTAAAAACTTGATTTCTTCAAGAATCGAGACTTTTTTTTTGACAAAATTTAAGAATCAAGACTTCCTGCTTTTTTTTTTTGTCAAAGGAAATTTCAACGTGTCTGCAATATCATCCAAACATTCTAGTTTCAAGTGCGATTCTCTTTTCTCCAACTGGTTAACGAGGTATACATAAATTTTCTACCATCTTTTGTTCATTAATGATTTAATTTTCAAAACTTTTTCTTTATTTTTTCTTTTCCCGCCATCGTTTCATGTAGATAATCTTTTTTTTTTTTTGGGGATCAACTGAAATTTCAGAAGCCCTTAGAGTCCAGTTTTTTTTTTTTTTCTTTTGATAATTCAGGGTAAATTCTAGGTCTATAGAAAGATTCAGACTAATTTTTGGAGGAGGTGCAGCCCACGGATAGATCCTCTCTCGGGATATGCAAATGAGCCCAAAAATAAAGATTCATATCTGTGTGGATGTGCAGAAATAATGTGTTAGAGTTTCGCGTAACAGGAGGATCGAAAGAGAGTCCAAATTACACAAAATCTTTAGTCGATTGTCGGAGTCCAAATTACACAAAGGTCTACTTAATGTCTAATATATCGTTTATATGCAAAACTTTATGTTCTAAATTAGCTGTTTTCTTAGACCGTTGAAGAAGCCTTAGACTCCTAAGGAATTTAAAATACAAGGAAACAATATAAGTACGTACGTAATCTTGGGTGTATTTAATTAAAAAAAATTGGGGGTGTATTTTAGATTTGGGAAAAATTGTAAAAAAATGCCAAACTTTAAAAAATATGCAAAAAAAAGACAGATTTTTGCGTAGGACAATTAAATCCTGAACTTTCATTGACCAATGTTATAAACCCATAACTTGTATTGACCATGCTAAATTAGGCATGACGTTAAGTGACTTAACGGAGCCGTTTAACAGGGTTATTAGTCTTCGTTTAGTCTTAAACGGTGCGTTTAAACAAACTAAAATTTAGTGTCTCTGTGTGTTTAAACGCACTGTTTAGGTCTAAACGAAGACTAATAACCCCGTTTAACAGCTCTGATTATCATTTGTCAGTATTCGGTAATGACAAAGATTGTTATTTGTTATACACATTGTTAGGCGAATCCATTTAAAAGCAAGAGAAATTATCTTAATTGGCGTTTGATTAACATTTTTATTTAACAAAATAGATATTGAATTTCGTTTAATAATTATATGAAATTAATATTTTTTCTAAATTGTTACCTTATTTTTTAGGAATGTGATAGCTCAGAGTTTTAACCCTAAATAAATACTGCAAGTGCACAGACAATCGCAATAGTATAGAAGGGATCGAATCCACAGAGACCAAAGTTACACAGCAAATCTATAGGAATCAAGTAGAGATAAGACAAAATATGGTGGTTGTGTTTGTTGTAAATGCAGATAATTAAAATACGAAATAAATAAAAAGATGTAAACTTATGAGATAAAAGCGTTAGGCATTAGGGATATTCGCAGGAAACATGATCGATAGATGATAACTGATAAACAGGGAANTTCTCGAACTCAAATCACTAAAATAGACAAATCTTCTCCCGAAGTATTTAATCCCTATGCTTAAAGTCTATGAATACTAACTCCCGTTGAATTCAACAACCTAAGCAAGCATTAAGATTGAGTTTGATAAGTTCACAAAACACCTTAACATCAACTCCCGTTGGCTAAAGATGTTCTGCCCATCTAAGTTCTTTTCAGACTTTTAAATCAACTGTCGTTGTATCTAAATAACCTAAGATCAGAAACTAGG
>OVAY01002265.1:0-19446 GCA_900406395.1 Kernera saxatilis | reverse complement strand
TGAAAAGTTCTTAACTCTAAATTTATAATTAAAAAATAACTAAAATCTTTTCTAAGTTTCTCAATAATCTCATGTGGTCGAATTAATTAATGCTTGAATTTAATATGATTACGTAAGTAACCAAAAAAGTCGTTCAGATTTCTGTAAATTTGAATAGCTTTAATTTAGATGATGATTTATGATAAGGTTGGTTGATTCACACGAGTGTATCTATATATGTAAGAATAAACATTACTATTTGCGGACTAGAGTGTGATATTTTTTTTGTAATATAACCATTTTGAAATTATTATTTTTTTGTTAATTGTGTAATGTTTATGACGAAGATATCTGTACTGGCCATTCTAGAGAAAAAATTGTAGACATTGTTAATGATTATTTGATTTGGTATTTTCTGTAAACTCATTCCTTGTCCCATATCTGGATACGTAAATGAACTGACAATAGTAATTTATTAAAATAAATTGATATATATATATATATATTATCTAAATTTTTTTATACCAGTTAAAGTCTAAATTAATCACTTAGATCTGTGAGAAACTGAGAATTCTTGCCATTTAATTCGTCTACATGAGCCAATCATGATAAAAACCACAGTAAGATAATTCGAATATTGATCTCTTAAACTCATGATAAATCCTCCAACCACACCATGAGTTAAAACTCATGATAATATTTTACATAAATCATAAATAATCACATAATTAGTTTGATTATTGATTTTCACTTTTTTTTTAAAAAATCATCTACACAAAAATTAATAGATAAAATTAAATCATTTAAACAAAAAGTAAGACGATCCATATAAATTTGTATACATAACGTAAACAAGTTTTGAATTAGTATTATTTACTTTCTTAATAAAGATTTTATTAGCAACTATTTAGCTAGATGGCGAACTTGGAAGAGAAATTAAGTACAAATTATTATGATGGCAAAAAAGTAAATATAAAGAACAGCTATTTTAGTGTAGATTGGCCAAAATATATTTTTATACCCGCGCGAAATGGAACAATTTTATGCAATAATGTTCATTATGATAAAATAAGGTGTTATTTGGGAGAAATAGCATTCGCATATCATAAATAAGTGACATGTTATTTGTTTAAAACAAGAGTAAATTTTTTAATAATTTCAGAGTAAAGTTCTAAATCAAATACATAAGATTGATTATATCCAAAACAAAGGTCAAAGTAAATTACCTACTCAAAGGAAAATGTAAGATTAGTTAGTGACTATACTCTTTAAATATTATTATGTTTTAAAATACTTTGAGAATCATGACTGGTTATATATAATAGGGGAATATTCAAGTCGTTTTGGTGCCCATCGTATATGATAGATTGTTTTTTTTTGGGTGCCCATAGTATGATAGATAGTTTTAAGATTAGGTGGTAGCTAATATAATATTTTAGAACATGGAATATATATAATTATATTACATTACCTACTATATGCGGAAGCGTACAACCTATAAACTCCAAACGATTAGATTTAGATTCAAAATAAACTAATTAATATGATTAACTTAAGATGCCAATGGATTTATTTGTGCAAGCACGACACTTGCAACAACTTTTTATCCTGTTACTTTCTTAATGTTTCAGTCTCTCTAGTGTCTCTTTTTAAATATTTTCTCTACACCTTGATGTTATAAAACGTGGCCTATGTCCGTATATAGCCGCAAATTATAAAATAAGCACATATTTCCCAAAGTTATTCGAAGAGTTGCATCAATTTGGTTAGAATAAATTATTTTATGTCCAGAACCTTGTGGTCAGATGGTAAAAAAACGAGCCTGAAATGCCAACACGTTTCAAGTTTGATCAACCTGTTGTGTGAAACTATAACACATTGTTTTTGGATATTCATACGGATATGAATCTCTGTTTTCGGGCCCATTTGCATATTCGGAGAGAATGTCTATCCGTGGACTGCAACTCCTCTATAGGATTAGTGTGGGTCTCTCCATAAACTTGAGATTTATCCTTGAATTAAAAAAAAAAAAAAAAAACTATTTTATTTAGCAAAATAGATGAAGATATTGATAAAATTCTGCGGCGGGGTTTATTTTATTAATAAATAAATATGATTGGGAAGATGAAAAAGTGACACGTTGAGAATGTGAAGAGCGTGGTGGATGTTGAGATGGAACCAATTTTGAGTAAGTGGTCCTTATTGTGTTTAATTGTTAAGTAATGTGTAAATTATGCAAATGACAAAGACATCTAACTAATTAACAATTTCAACATATTCTTCGTAACACAAATTTTTTTTTCACTATTCCTCATTTTAAAAATATTTTATCTAAATCTATTTATAGGAGTATAGCCCCTATAACTAATTTTATCTAAATATGCCGATCAAGATCACGATCATATCTTCGACCCCTATCCTGTGATATTACCGAGTAATAATAAATCACTAATAATAAATCACTAGATATAATTTTTTATGTGATGCCTGTGTTATGTATTGATGATGTTCACATGATTTCACCAATCGCACCAAAATATTAAATTTTGTCGACAACTTTTTTCAGTCTGATGTGTAGAATGTGAAAAAAGGAGACTTTACATGTAAGACTCTTTTAAAGCAAAGCGGCGAAATTACGAATGAACATGGTGTGTATTAGTGTATGTTATGTGGCATGGAATAATTAGACTATCAAGTATCAACTAATAGACTATATATAAAATCTAACTTGTTTTGGATTGATTAATTAGTACCACTCGTTTGGATTGATGTAAGCAATTTCGCAATTTTTTTTTTTTTTTTGGTTTCAGACATCTATATCTTATGACTAAAAGAAAGATAACTCTAATCGGACATTGACGCTATCACGTGAAAGATTAACTCTTATTTATAGTGGAAAAAATTGAAAAAAAAAATTAAGTTATACTTAAGTTTTCATTTCTATAAATCTTGCATCTCACTAAAAATTTCAAATAGCAAGATTCTACAAGCCATCAATGAAGGTTTTTTTTGTTAGACAATACCCAAACTTGTAGCCCATCTTCCTTCACTTGGCCCATTAAATGAGTTACTAATTCAACAAATGATGATCACGAGTATGGAGCTTGTACATCAGTACATGATCACGAAATAACATATGATGAACACATAATGGAGGAAATTTATGGAATATTGGTCGGTTGGTAACACAAAGCAGTAAAAGTTTTTTAGCAGTACGAGATAATGTAAATAAACGGTACCAAAATAGTTAAAAAGAGAAAGTAAGAAATAGCGATACGAGATGTTTTTGCCTCTAATTCCATGATCATTGAGCAATTTTGTAGAACACTTTAAATCATTCGCAGTGATCAGTTGATTGTAGACATCTTAACAAAATCTTTGAGATGACTGACATTTCAAGCTATATTATTTAAGTTAGGCAATCACGACTTACATGCTCTAAACAGTTGATTACATGCACTAAAATATGACACTTTTGTTAAGATGTCTAATTTAAAAAAAAAAGCAAAACAAAAACAAAACGAATTTTAAAAAAAAAATTATCTTAATAAAAATGTAAAATATAAATTTAAACATGAATTATAAAATATATGAAAATAATTTTATAATTAAGTCATTCACTCTAATATATTTCATAACAGAAATTGAAAACAAAAGATAGATGTCAACTATTGGCACATGTCAAAACGAATTATGAAACCACTACATAACATCGGATTTTTATGAGTTAACGGCTACAACTTGATATAGTGTGTGATTAAGATATATTCAATGTATTAGGAAGAAAATATCCAAGTTTGAAAAATAGGCAGCACGATCCAACTCTTCTTGGTCAATAGAATATATCAAATATATTATTTATTTAATAAAACCAAAAAAAATATATTATTTACCCTCTTGTTTTATACAAATACAAAGAAAGAAAGATTAGAAACTGCAACTAGTTAAAGTCAATGTGTATTATTATTCTTCACTCATGTGTTACCATTTCCTTTGGAGAGACGTGCAACGCGTTACGTTGACTGACTTAGCCCTCTTTTAATAACACAAAATTCAACCCTGTTATCTCTATTAACTTTGATTTATGGTCCTCACAAGAAACAATCTCATTTGTAAGATAGAAACCAAAAAAAACAAAACACAAACAAAAAGAGAAATGGGAAAGCCAACGACTCAAAACAATAGCTTTATAAACCACTTCAGCCACCCACACCGCCTTCAGTTAATCCCGGCAAAGTCATCACCACCGTGCTCCGCCTGCAAACTCGCCGGAGGAAACGGCCAGGTCTACTCGTGTAGGCCATGCAACTTCTCTCTCCATGAGTCATGCAGCAAGATGAAGCAGGTAATCACACATCCCTCTCACCCTTCTCATACGCTTAGTCTTCTCGTGGCTCCTGTCTACGACGGTGGATATTTCAACTGCGACGGTTGTGGCGTCATAGGCACTGGTTTTAGCTACCAATGTTCCCGTTGCGACTTCGACATCCACGCGCTTTGCGCTTACAAGCCTCTCTCCATCGTCCACAAGTCTCATCCGCAACATAGCCTTAAACTCGCGTTTCACTCTCCCTATGGAGCCAATAAAGGTTTCTCATGCGACATCTGCCTTAAGATAGGAAAGAACCAATGGCTCTATCGATGTATTCCCTGCGAATTCGACGCTCATGTCGGTTGCATCGCTGCTCCTCAGCCTCACCACCTTCAACATAGTAGTTCTGCACCTACTCCTCATGCTCATCATGCTGGTCACCCTCAACATCAACACTCGCTTCCCATGGCTAATCAAGGCAGTAACATGGCCAGACCAAGGCCCAATGGACCCATCAGAAATCCCAATAGACCTGTTGAAAATACCAATAGGCCTGTTGGAAATCCCAATAGGCCTATAACTCAAAACGCTGCTGCCTATGGACCAAGAAGACAGAACAACAACTTGGGTTATAATAGTTCGGTTGGGCCTATTGGGCCTACTGGGTCTATTGGGCCGAATGAACTTATTGGTCAAGTAGGACAGAATTTTGATCAAGGGTCAATGGACGGGAGTGGCTACGATGGTGGTAGTGCGGTGAACGAAGAGTTTGATGGTGGTAGTGCGGTGAATGAAGAGTTTGATGGTGAAGTTGATGTTGAGATTGAGTATGAAGTTGGTGTACATGAAGGTACTGAAGATGGAAAGGTTAATGAAGAGAGCCAAGACGTTGATGATAACGGACTTGAAATTGTGGCTTACGGTGATGATGAAGGTGCTCGTAGTGAGAGTGAATTTGGAGGCAGCAGTGATGCTCGGAGCCAATGTACTGATTTTTCTGATCATACTGATCTTTATCCACTATCAGTTCGTACGATGAACCAAGGGCCAAGAGATGCTAGGAAGAAAAACACGCCGAATGGTCCGACTGCTCCAACTGCTCGGCCTAAGAGTATGGGTCTCAATGGGCCACGAGGTGGACTTCAAGGGTCCAAGAATACAATCCAAAGCCCTAGAGGATCTCAAAGTAGAAGGGTGCAGAATGTACGTAATAATCCAATAACAACCGGTGGGCCTATCGGGTTTAATAGGCCTCGTGATCCAGATGCTGCATTTAATGGACCTCATGGATTTAATGGGCCTAGTGGTGGGCCTTCCAATGCAATTGATAGTGGTGGCAACAACAATAACTACAATGAAGTGGATGGAGTTGATATGTATGCTGGGGAAGATAATGTTGGTTATGAAGAGAGTTATGGTGAAGATTATGTTGGTGGTGATGGTGGTTGTGACTTTGAAGTCGAAGGCGAATTCGTCGAGGATGGCTATGATCAAGCTTATGATGAGAATTACGGTGAAAATGATTCCGAAAGCTATAGCGACTTCACCGGAGGAAGTGAGTTGTATGATGGGGATGAATCTTATGGGACTATGGATGATTCTCAATATAGTGGTTTAAATGATGAGCCCAATAACCAGTATTTACCCATGGCTGGGCCGGTTGGTGGACCGGGAATCAATAACCAAAACCAGTATGGTCAGACCGGTAGGCCGAGAAACATGGGGAGGTATGGGCGAGGTGGTACTACAAATATGAACAGAAACATGGACCAAGGTGCATATCAGCCTAGAACCGTGGGTCGAACGGCCCAATATAGGCCCAATGGAGGACCTTATAGGGTTAACAGAGGACCTAATGGGCCCAATGGAGGGTTCAATGGACCTAATGGGCCTAACGGTAACGCAGCGATCAATACAATGGTGCAGGGTTTGTGTCAAGGCCTTGCAATGAACATGCTCATCGGGGACGTTAACGGTGGAGCGGGTGACGGTGGTGGATCATCGATCTTGGGAGGCTTGTTTGGTGGTGAGTCAGAATTTTTGAGAAATTGAAAATTTGTTTTTTTTTTTCTTTATATATTTTGCTAATTTGTATTGCTTTTATGTCTTTTTTAATTTCTTTTATTTTCCTCTTTGTATTTTAAAAATATTACTTTTGTTATAACTATAATATAATATATCATAAAATACAAGTATTAAATTAAATTTCTCTGGAAGAAAAGAGATATAAAGATGATAATAGCTATGGACCTTTATTTACCTTTCGTCGAAGAGAAAAAATTCGATTACTATGAACAAAATGTTCGTATGTATAGAGGTTGAAAAGATAAAATTTACTATGTCTTATTGTGCATGTATAATGACAGTAAGCGTCATATATAAAATTATACGATACATTACTTCTGCAACCCTCTCCTTTGGAAACAAGTGTTATTAGTGTGTCTTGCGTTGTATCATCTATTACCTTGTCAAAAATAATGCCTAGGAATATCTATTAAAAAAATAATACACCCACACAAACTATAAATCAATTGTCCTTAAAGATAGTGAAATACACTTTTGATGTTTTTGTGTAATAGACAAACAGAATCTTATCAAAATATTAATGACAAATGATATGCCTTTCAAGTGTACGTTTTAAGATACATAAGGGCTCAAATTTCACTTAGAACGATCCTTCAAAACCAAGTAAACGGATTATATATATGAAATTGGACTGGATTTTAATTAATGAGCTAAATGAGTGATTATATGGTTAAGTTGAGCAACATTTGTTTGACATATGTTGAGCCAAATTATTCCGGTTAACATTCTATTTATTATTTGTTCTGATAATTAACGTGTGAAAATAGATGATATGTCTTTTGATTTGCGTGATGAATAACACAAAATAATATTTTGCAGTAGAGTTTTTTTGTTCTCTCTTTCCTCCAAACAGTCTGGTATATAGGTTTATCTACTTTAAAGTATGTAGACTTATTAAATAATAACGCCTAAGCCCTGTATTGGGTTTGAGATATATATATATACAGTTTTATCTACTCCTAAAATATCTAAAATCTCTTCTATTAAGCAACAGCAAATATCGATTGAACCTTTTATTAGGTTTTCATCAATCAATTTTGTATGTTTCTTTTATGAAATGATCATTGGCTTTGTATAAATAGTTTCTGTAAATTTGGATGAAGCATGGGCTGTTGATCATAAAGAAAGCATTGTCAAATTCGAAACATAATATTCATGAGATAATTGGATAAAACGAATAGATTACGTATATCAAAGCTAGAACTATAATCAACGCTTAGAAAAGAAAAAAAAACGCTATCTAATCTATCCTCACATTACTTCAACCAAGAAAACAAAAACCTTAACACTAGTACAAAAGAGGATGTTGAGATAATGAGATTGTGTCTTGTCCAAAGAAAGAAAATTGGACAAGCATCGAGAAAAGCAAAACAGATCCGAACCACATTGAAGACGGTATCGCGATCAATAGAACGATGATACGAGGAACGTTACTGTGGGCCAAAAGCAAGACGATGCCAACATTGCCGAGCAAGTGACTGACATGTGACATTGCGTTTAGGAGATTCATTAGTTAAGATATTTGTCAACAAATAATATCTAGTTGTTGCAAGTGATTTTCAGCTACATGAGGAAATATAAATTGTAGATAAACTTTCATGTGGTTGGCGGACCAGTTAGATACCGGTTTAATATGTTTTAGACCATTGATAATTTCTCTGGTTTAGTTTATCTACTGAAAGATGAAGTAGTCCTACCTCTCTCTCTTTAACAAAGAAACGAAGCTTACTTCTTATTATAAGATATGATGATACCTCAAAGACTAATTGTGTTTTGCCTATCCGCAGGTGCAACGCATTGCCAGAGGGAACAATAAGGCTGGATATCTTCCGGATTCAACCCCAACGCAGAGATGTTTCGGCCATACTCCTGATAAGATATTTATAAACCGATTATGTTGTTACTTTCTTTCTCAAACTAGTACTATTTTCAGAGAACACAAATGAAACATCATGAGGAGGGTTTACCTGAAGATCCAGAAACAGCTGCATACACATCTTGTCTGTTTCGGATACATTGTGGTCCGATACACCTGATGCTCCACCTCCTCGTTTCTGTGCATTTTGTCGATATTTCTGAAGCGATGTCTCTCTTTGTCTCGCCTGTAACATATCAAAGTACTCACCAACCATTTTCAGAGACAAAAAGATGATTCTGGTTATGGTCATAGCTAGTTTGGGTAATTTCTGAACTTGGTGTTGATAAAATCTATAAGATCCATTATAACATAATATAATTGAAGATATTAGATGTGTTTTCTATCTTGAATTATAAATTTGATAAATCTCAGTTATAAAAGCGAAGGGTCTCACTTGTTTATTATACTTATCAATAATCCTCATAAAGTGTTTTAAAACGAAATACTTACCACGCTAACAAGTTCAGCAGCTAATTCATAATACCGCCTGGTAATTTCAGTGACAGTGCCAAGCAATAACTCCTCCCTTGTTTCGTCGGTCAAGTAATGTCTAGCCTTATCTCCTTCCAAAAAGGCCTATTAAATACGACAGATGCAATAACCCACACTTCAGAATTCATCAGTCAAGTATCTATGAACTTAAAACAGCAAACCCAAAGCTAAAATGAATACCTTTAGAGGACGCAATAGTCCAAAGGCGTATGCTGAGTGCCTAACAGGCAGTGGTTTCATCATAAATGTCGCGGTTATTCCCTTGACCTGCCTTAGGTCCTAATAGGAGAGAAGAAACCATTTACCATTACAGACTTGAATATGTATGATACTTGGATAATAACTGTAACCTGTTCAGCTATAAAGCAAATTGTACTCAACACTGTTCTTGCAGATGCTCACTAAGGCAGTCAAACAAATCTTGAAGTGCGTAAATTAAACAACGGGCCAAATGTTTCTCCAGGGCTTTACCTCAACAGATTTATCAACAATGGCTTCAGTTATTGTCTTGGTAACTAAAGGTAGGACGTTCTCTAATGATTCTCCACCCTGTAACATGCTCTTCCTCACCACATTCAGAACTTCAGAGGAGCATGAAGATAAATAGTGTGATATACGTCCAACCAAATCACCACGAACTTTTGAGACTAGACACTTTACATCATGTATAACCTGCAAGGAAGGTAACGTGTAAATAATATAATCAAATGATCAACCATATGGTCTATGTGACCAGATTTCATGTATTTATGTGAAAATCAGATATTTCGAGTTTACTTGTTTTCCATAGCATTTTTGTCACTCTATTTTAAAAATTAAGTTCACAACAAATTAAAAAATGAAAACAGTTTTTAAGCTAGTAAACACGAAATTGCAGAAATCCCAAAATGTCCGAAATAAGAGAAACTGAGAAACAATCCACATAAAAAGTGACTTACATATACAAAATCTTCTGCAGTGGCCGAAACTGCCCATTCACATCCAGGACTTGGGCTGCCATTACTCTTTCTAGTACTTACCGCAGATGACACCCAGTTGCAATATCTACATGTTATTTACACATTATCAAAATGAGAAGTGAAACAAAAACTAGTGAGAGATGATAATATTATGGTCAAATTTCAGAAACCTCGAAAGAAGCTGCAAGGTCAAGCGAAGAAATTTATCAGCAGCAGAGAAAACGAGAACATCTTCTTTCCAGCATGATCGCAAGCTCTCCAAAAGAGCAACGCTCTGTCTGAGCATTAAGTTGGGTGAACTCCGTTTATCTGAGTCAGAATCTTGAACGAAAACCAGAGAAGCAGAAGTAAGAGCAGAATCCAAGCCTCCAGCAATCTCCTGAAACCTGAAATTATTTATTTTCGAGTTAGAGAAGCTGAGAAGCCACTGTTCTGATGGTAAGTCAACAGCCATCTATGATATTTCTCGAGTACCTAAGTGAAAAGTACACTCCCACATTCCATTGCTTCATGAATTCAATATATATCGCTTCAGCTCGAAACTTAGTTACAGCAGACCTTGACGGACAATAACCTTCACAAAAAGTATATGGTATCAGTCAACTGAAAAGTATCCAAATAATTTCAAAATAAGCCATGCGATCAAGCTCAAAGAAAGATGTAGACCAGTTACTCTACCTTCAAGATATGCCAGGAAATCCAAGCTTGCCTTGTAATTCTTCAAGAACTCGGTAGGCCTCCCAGGTGAAAATGCTCCTGGTTTGACTTTCTGGATTGTCGAAAGAACTTCTTTCAGGATTGAATTTGCCAAGAAGTTAAAGACATGCAAACCCGATTTGTCTGTTTCAAACAAGATACCAAGAAAAGAGTACAATGAGTGAAATATAAAACGACAACAGTCAGAAGGAAACAATGTCCAATTATGATTAACGAACAAAATTAAAATATGAAGATAATAAGTCATGAAATTTAGTTAGTGTGTAGTTGCGTATAATTCTTCTTAGAATATTACAGGAAAACTTCTTTGCCAGAGAAAAATGAAACTTTAAAGGCAATTGGAGATCTACAAGCAATATGATCACACAGGGATTTTGAGCGAATTACCCGTCGAAGATATTTCTAGCAGCATTTTACAGTCCTTCTCAATAAAATGCTTGATCTGTTTGTAATCGTTTTCAAGTTCATCTCCCGATGTTCCAGAAGCATTCACTGATGTTTCATGTGCAATAATTTTGTGTATAAATGGAGCCACAATCGTAGTACGAAAAATTTCTTCTTCATTCTTGGTGTTATCAATGGCAGCGTATGCACGTAGGCAGTTGTAAAGGACGCTTGTGTCTCTGTTGTTTAGCCCGTCAATGAAGCAATGACCCAGGCTAGCATCCAATAACACACTAGCACTCTGAATCCTCTTCTCCATGTTCTCAATGAAAGGCAGGTTCTGTACTGGGATAACAGAAAAAAATAGTGAGCATCAGTTGTAAGACATTCTATTGTCTTCTGAGGGCTAATAAGTATACTGGAGTTTTGGCAGAACACCAGAGATCTTGCAATATTTTACCAGGTAGCATCTCATGTAACCTGTTTATTTTGTCGGCAATCTTCTCAGAGCCAATGAAATTCATTTCTCAATCCCCATACTCATAGCTAGTTTTGATCCCCAGGATACTACACTTAAATGCACTATACTCGAAGCGTCTTCACCATTATCATATACGATGCACAATTTTGTGCTATCCTCTTTATAACTTTGAAAAGAAAGATTTTCTACCATCTATTGACGCAAAACATTCCTTGGAAAACTTTTCCAGATGTTTCTACTTTGGACTGTAAAAGGAACAGAGGTGCATTCCTAATGTAATCTATAATTTGAGATGTACAAGGAACTGTGACTTTGAAAACCAAAAAAAGAGTAAATGCATGATGGAGACCTGTGTATGAGCCATATAGAACTTGAGCCGATTCATTTCACTAGCTATTCTTTCCAAAAGCATGCTCTGGGTTTCTCTCATGGTTGTGCCATCATTCATAAAACTCCTTCCCATGGAATTAGCATCCTCGTTTTGCCAATCAGAAGGAGCACTTGGTAGAACTTTTATAAGCTTTTCAACCTACATTTACAATTAAAATATGAAGCATTCAGATTATCTAAAACCAAAAAAATAAAAAAAAAGCAATGGAGAAACATCTCTTTGCTCAGTATAAACGGAACTACAATGCAAAACCATTGAAGATCACGCATAGATCAAACCCATAAGTTTTGCATTGAGGATATTGAAGAAACTAAAGCAATAAACAAGCAGAAGCAGACGCGAGATTCTCAACTAAGATTCAGAAGCCAAAATCATGTACCTTGGACACCACATGAAAAGTGTCGAGCAACAGTTTCAGAACCTCCATGGCATCAGCAGCATCGGAGCGTTGGTGCAATCCATTCCTCAGTGGGAAAAGCGCGGCCTCCACAGATCCACGAAATCCAGCGATCTTCTCACGGAGATCAAGGAGCGGGGCGCGCATGCCGACTACAGCCGAATCGATATCCACGAGCTTAGTGCTCAAATTCACGAAATCGGCATAGTCTCGATTGATGAGGTCAACAAGTTCTCGGTTCAGGGACGAAAGGTGTGAACGGAGCTCGGATCGGAGAGTGTCAAAGGGAACGAATGTACGGAGCTCTGAGATGTAGGAGTCGGAGTCGAAACCAGGGGAAATGAAGAGGGAAGGCTTGAACCACAGAGGATGGGAGTCATAAGGATCCGAGAAGAAGTCTGAGGCGGATCTCGGCGCTGACGACGGCGACGGCAACGTCGCGACCTGATCTGACATTTTCGATTTGCTGCTTCCTCTGTGTTGATCCAGGAGATGGAGGAGTTAGTTATATATATACTTTCATCTCTGTGTGAACTGCCTGCCAAAAACAAGTTATAGAGCTGAACTGCGTGTCGGCTTAATCCAACCAAACTTGATAAAATCTCCACTATGTCGATGTATATAAATACAGATGCAAATGAATAATTTGAAAAGCGCCAACAACAAATTTCAGTTCTTTATCTTGAAAAGCAAATGCGATTCACAACGATAATATGGAGACAACAATCACTAGAAAAGTTCAAACCCAAACTTCGAATCCATTGCTTTGGTTCTGTATCATCGTCTCGTTTATGTGATGCACACAACATGTTCGACAAAAGTCCTGACCGAGATCGTGAAAATTATACGAGCTTGCTCTTTGGGTTTTCCCGTGACGGACGAACTCAGGAAGCAACGAGACTCTTCTTGAATATTCATTGTTTGGGAATTGAGATGGACTGCTCAATGTTTTCCTCTGTGCTAAAAGTTTCTGCTACTTTGTGTGATGAGCTTCTCGGTAGACAGTTGCATTGCCAGTGTGTAAAGTTTGGGTTTTTAGACGACGTGAGTGTGGGTACATCTTTGGTTGATACGTACATGAAAGGTAGTAACATTAAGGATGGAAGGAATGTTTTTGATGAAATGAAAGAGAGGAATGTTGTTACTTGGACTACATTGATAAGCGGGTATGCGCGGAATTCGTTGAATGAGGAAGTTTTGACGTTGTTTATGAGAATGCAGGAAGAAGAGACACAGCCGAATTCGTTTACCTTTGCAGCTGCTCTTGGAGTTTTGGCGGAAGAAGGAGCTGGTGGGAGGGGAGTTCAGGTACACACCGTCGTTGTAAAGAACGGTTTAGATAAAACGATTCCGGTGTCGAATTCTCTGATTAATCTGTATCTCAAGAGTGGGAATGTTAGGAAAGCTAGAATTTTGTTTGATAAGACAGAAGTAAAGAGTGTGGTGACTTGGAATAGTATGATCTCTGGATATGTAGCGAACGGGCTTGATTTGGAAGCGTTGAGAATGTTTTACTCTATGAGGCTTAATCACGTGCGGTTATCTGAATCGAGCTTTGCATCCATTATCAAGCTTTGTGCTAACCTCAAAGAACTGAGGTTCACGGAGCAGCTCCATTGCAGTGTTGTAAAATACGGGTTCTCGTTTGATCAAAACATAAGGACGGCTCTAATGGTAGCTTATAGTAAATGTACAGCGATGCTTGATGCTCTTAGGCTTTTCAAAGAGACAGGATTCCTCGGGAATGTTGTCTCGTGGACAGCGATGATTAGTGGTTTCTTGCAGAATGATGGGAGAGAGGAAGCAGTGGATTTGTTTCGCGAAATGAGGAGGAAAGGTGTTAGACCGAACGAATTCACTTACTCTGTCATTCTCACAGCTCTTCCTGTAATTTCTCCATCAGAGATCCACGCACAGGTTGTAAAGACTAACTACGAAAGATCTTCAACCGTTGGAACCGCTCTTCTAGATGCTTATGTGAAGTTAGGTAAAGTAGAAGCGGCTGCAAAAGTTTTTAGCAGTATCGATGATAAAGACATTGTGGCTTGGTCAGCAATGCTTGCAGGATTTGCTCAGACCGGAGAGACAGAGGAAGCTATAAAGATGTTTAGCAAGCTCACTAAAGGAGGGATAAGACCGAACGAGTTCACATTCTCTAGCATCCTTAACGTGTGTGCGGCTACTACTGCGTCTATGGGACAGGGAAAGCAATTTCACGGGTTCGCTATAAAATCAAGACTCGATAACTCTGTGTGTGTTAGTAGTGCTCTTCTAACCATGTATGCAAAGAAAGGCAACATAGAGAGTGCAGAAGAAGTCTTTAAAAGGCAGAGAGATAGAGATCTAGTGTCATGGAACTCGATGATCTCTGGGTACGCGCAACACGGTCAAGCTATGAAGGCTCTCGATGTTTTCAAGGAGATGAAGAGGCGAAAGGTGAAGATGGATAGCGTAACATTCGTAGGAGTATTTGCTGCTTGTACACATGCGGGGTTAGTAGAAGAAGGCGAAAAGTATTTCGATATAATGGTGAGAGAATGCAAGATTGCACCTACAAAAGAGCATAATAGTTGTATGGTGGATCTATACAGCCGAGCCGGGCAACTTGAAAAGGCTATGAAGTTAATAGAGAACATGCCGTACCCGGCAGATTCCACCATTTGGAGAACAATTCTAGCTGCCTGTCGTGTTCATAAGAAAACAGAGCTTGGGAGATTAGCTGCAGAGAAGATCATTGGGATGAAACCAGAGGATTCAGCTGCATATGTGTTGTTGTCTAATATGTATGCAGAGACAGGAGATTGGCAAGAGAGGGCCAAAGTAAGGAAACTAATGAACGAGAGAAACGTGAAGAAAGAAGCTGGTTACAGTTGGATTGAAGTCAAGAACAAGACTTATGCGTTCTTGGCTGGTGATCGTTCTCATCCTCTTCAAGATCAGATCTATATGAAGCTAGAAGATTTGAGTACGCGGCTGAAGGATTTAGGGTATGAGCCGGATACAAGTTATGTGCTTCAGGACATTGATGATGAGCATAAAGAAGCTGTTCTTGCTCAACATAGCGAGAGATTAGCTATTGCCTTTGGGTTGATCGCTACACCAAAGGGACGTCCTCTTTTGATCATTAAGAACCTTAGGGTTTGTGGAGATTGTCATGTAGTTATTAAATTGATTGCAAAGATTGAAGGAAGAGAGATTGTAGTTAGAGATACAAATCGGTTTCATCATTTCAGTAGTGATGGAGTTTGCTCATGTGGAGACTTTTGGTGACAATAATAAAGAGAAAAGCATTGTTCAAACATTTAAAACATTTTTTTACACATTTCGAGAAATAAAGCAAATTCAATGTTTTGGGATCAAATCAAACATGGGTTTGAGATTTGTTTCCTTCTCAAGTACATACATAAGGAGAAAGTAAAAAGACTAATGATAGTGAGAGGGTATTTGATAAAAAAGACAAATCTATCAACCTTCTTCTCCAAACTCCTGTGTGAATCTCTCATGGACATCAAGGTCAGATTTGCTCACTGTTGGCTTTTGTCTAGCAAGTACCTTCTCGAAATCGGTTCTGGTGATCGGTGGTGGAATAATCTGTAAAAATACAAAAATCAATCTTTAGTTAAACAGCATCCAATGCTTACTGACTACAAAAACCAAGAAACTCAGTATGATATATGACCAAAAGTAGCTCTACGGAACGAAATTCTCTTAAGACCAAAAGTATAGCAGTGAATAGCTTCTTTATGCTCAACATCAATGTCGTAATAACTTCAAACTTATGATCCGTACCTTTTCTGCAAGCCCTTTTGCTGCTAGATCTTGCATGGTAGTCTGGATGGCACCAGGTTGCCTAGGTCCACATGGCATCCATGTACCCTCAGGAGACTTGAAAAAGAACATTGCATCTTGAGTTTTGCGCACAGGTTCAAACAGAACATCTTTTACCTGCAAGAGTCAGAAATATTCTCAAGACAAAGGCTTATCTATCATAGCTACTTCGAGGAAAATTCAGGACAACAAGAAATCACTAGGGCCATGTCACTTACACAAACGGACACATCTGAACCAGAAAACCCCTCTGTCTTGAGCCCTAAATATTCAAAATCAGGTTCAGTTAAATTATGAGGCGTGTCTCCCAAATGGACCTGCATGAAACACACGTATCATTAGTAAACGGATTATGTTTTTTGGAATGATTTTACTTAAGGAACTTGAAGCAAATGAACATTTAATACTTTGAACATGTGCTGCCGAGCCTTGGCTTCTGGAAGAGGAATATAGATACGCTTATCAAAACGTCGTCTAATAGCCTGAAATCAACATGGTGTTAACAAAGCAGTATTTTTCTAAACTGCCAAATAAAATACAGAACCAATCCACTCTTATGATTTTTCACCTGATCAAGAGCATAAGGTGTATTGGTTGCTGCAAGCACAAGTACTTTATCATCGCTGTGTCCAACACCCTAAAAGAAAGAAAAAGAGATAAGAGAAGAAAGTTTATGCTAAAATTGAATGAAAGAGTGTTAAGTTCCGATAAGCTTTGTACCTGCATCTGCACAAGAAGCTCTGTTTTGATACGTCTTGAAGCTTCGCTTTCGTTTCCTTCTCCACGTTGACCGCACAAAGAATCTATCTCGTCAACGAAAATAATCGATGGAGAACTTTCACGGGCCATCTCGAAAAGGTTTGATACTAGCTTCTCACTTTCACCCATCCATTTCGAGACCAGGTCTGACGAAGACACACTGATGGTTGGGAGGTAAAAAGGAAACAACTATTCTTAAGCTATAACGTGTTTCCAAGTATAAACACGGTACTGTAAACACAAGATGAAATAGAAAAACAACAAACGTGAAGTACATAGCCGGCCATAATTTAAAACCCAAGACCCAGCAGATGATACTAGCTTAGAAAGTTTTCATCATTCTGATCAAGCATGTCATGCAAGCACCATTGAAATAAGAATGTGTGGCACCCTTACACCCAAGGATCTGCATGCTTGCATAATCAAAACAACATGTGTTGTTTCTCCTATAGGCCAATTAGATTCTACCAGAGACTACACACTAGCTTTCCAGATCTTGTTGTGGGTAACATGTATAGATAGCAGAGACTACTAAATCTGTTGCAATATAAAACAGACTTTGCATATGAATTATAACAGATAACCTTGATTAAAACAACACGGGCTCCCGTTCATACATGCTAAGAACAGCTAAACATGAAACCTTGCGGCAAACCTTTTTGATGAGTTTCTGAACTTGTTTCATTAATAATACTCTCTGAATTCGAAGAACACATACAGAAATCAAGAGCAAATAAAATCAAAGAACCTAAAAGTAACCATAGCTAGGGAGTAATTTAAGCGCAACCCTCTACTCAAACCAATCCCAAAATACCGAGGCTTAACTATCATCCTCTTCCAAGAGTTCAACACACTTTTAGACATATGTTACCTGAAAAACGTAGAGTCTGCTTCAGTAGCAACAGCCTTGGCCAAGTACGATTTTCCTGTTCCAGGTGGCCCATACAGCAGAAAAGCTCGCCATGGCCGCCTCTTTCCTAATAAATCAACAAAAGAGTAAACTTAGTCTCTCCACATGATTCCATAAAGAGATTTGTTTTCAGCTTCAACGTAACGCCAGATGAATCAGAATACTAACCGGTGAAGAACTGTGGAAACTTGACAGGCAAAATCACAGCTTCCTGCAAAGCTTGTTTAGCACTTTCAAGCCCAGCAACATCCGTCCACTTAATGTTAGGCTTCTCCCTTACGATCGCAGAGTTTAGCCCAGCTCGAAGCTTCGATTGCTCAGGATCCTCTCCATCTTTACCACCACCTTCTCCATCTTTCGGCTTGGTCTTCGGCCTAGTTGCGACCGCTGCGTCGCCGTTAGATCCTGGACCCGATCCACCTTCATCAAGAACAGCACGGATCTCCTCTGCACGGCGAAGATATTCGGTGAATTTCTGGGTAATAGCTTCTCTGATCTTTGGATTCTTCTCATACTTGAGATGGGTTTTGAAGTACTCAAGCGCGTTCATATACAGAGGGAAAGCCTTATTGTAATTCCCAGCATTGTCTTCTTGAACCGCTTGCTTCACGTACTCGATCGCTTGTTCTTTGAAATTGCTGTACATAACTCTAGGGTTTACCAATTTTCTTGATTTCAATTTGTTGTTACTCCTGCTTAATGGAAGGAAAAAAATTGAAATCGGGTATGATCAAGGATCGAAGGAGCCTTGAAACATTGATGAGAAAATTCGTAGGTGAATTCTAAGAAGAAGATCGAAGTCGGAGAGAGAGGATTGGGAAAGAAGAAGAAGAAAAATGAATGAATAAAATGGAAGCGATGAAGAAAAGCCAGATTTGACGTCGAAGACGAAAAGGTCTAGAAAACAACGGAGCATTGAATTGTACAAGAATGAAACGTTGAGGCGTTTTTTGAGGTTCTGAAGAATTGGCTCAGCGTTTTAATGAATGGCAAGGAAAACGCTTGCCGTTTTTGTCAAGAAAAAGAAAAAGACAAAAACCCTTGGTATCAAAAATGACAAAATCATACAATCCCACAAGGAAACAAGATGTTAGTTTTGTGATTTGAGAGGAAGAAGAAATGAATCATTTACTGTGTATGTGTTCTAATTTTCAGCAAGTTTTGACATCTTCAAGCATTTCGTCGTCTGCTAAGGATGCTCTAACTCATGTGTGTGAGGACATATACCCGCTTGATCAAGGTTTTTAATCGGGAAAATAGTCAAAGAAATTCTCAACTTTTAAATTCCGACCATTCAAAACATTAACTATTATGTGGACAATTTAAATCCCCAAATTTTATTGACTTTTCTTTTTAATCACCAACTTTTGTTGACTGAGCCAAATTAGTTATGCTGTTAAATGACCGTCAAACTCCGTTAATCCGTTCCGTCAAATCATTTAACGGCGGGACTAATTTGGTTCGGTCAACAAAAGTTGGTGATTAAAAAGAAAAGTCAATAAAAATTGGGGATTTAAATTATCCACGCGATAGTTGATGCTTTGAATGACCGAAATTTGAAAGTTGATGATTTTTTTGACAAATTTCATGTTATTGTTATAAATCCCATAAATTATAGTCGTTTTTTTAATAAAAAAAATATATTTAGTTATAGAAGTATTTAATTGTTTTGTATAAAATATATATCTTATATTATTCATCTGTTCCTATCAAATATCAAAAAATTACTAAGAAAACAAAATTAAAAACAGTTATATATGTAGGAGTTGAACTTAGATTAGTGGGATCTCTGGATCCGGATATCTGGGTTATAAAAAAAAAAAAAAAAAAAAAA
>OVAY01002264.1:0-19462 GCA_900406395.1 Kernera saxatilis | reverse complement strand
ACTCTAAGGATGAATGTGGAGTGTTTTTCACACCTCATTTAATATAATGATTCGAATTAGTTCGAACGCCATTAACAAAAAAATATTTAATATTTATGTTAGTATGGACATGATTTAGCACAAAAATAAAAATTTATATATAAAATTTAAATTTTGGATTATTTGGAGTATGTTTTAGCACAGTAATATAATGTAAGTATGAATTCAACATAATATAATCGTGGGAGTATGAAATAACCGATTTCCCAAAAATCCACCTATAAATTTTTTTGTAGATATGAAGTATGAACACATACCACCATAAATGTTGGTGCTGGGCTTCATTACAAGTTTAGCCCAAAAAGGCGAAGAAGCTCATTTCCACATAGCAAAGTTCGGCCTAATAAGATATCTAAGGGTCCATCAAGAGTAGTTACAATCGAAGTTGTATTGTTTTCATGTGATGTTTACAAACTTACCCTTGTATTCATTCATTCGGTTTGGTTTACATGATTTTTGTTCGTTTCAACAGAAATCTTCGTCCCTCTTTTTTTTTTTTTATCAATAGCTGCATATCATCTCGCATAACCTCATAGGGTGAATCTAGATATCCATAATAAACACTTGGGTAATGGGTATGTTAAATAATTTGATTTTACTTAGGGAATTTTTTTTCAAAAAAAATCCATATCTAATTTTTGAATTCGGTATGTAACTATACTTCTTCTCTATCATCTCTATTTCATTCATACATTCATTCTCATATTTAGCATTTAGACCCAACCATTGTTGTGTTTTATAATATAAAGTTTTCTCACCAAGATTAGACATCCAAAAAGAACATATTTTGTATTTTACATATATAAGAAAAATGTTATTGTTTAATTTGACTCAAGAAAAGGGAATCAGGATCGCTAGATGCGTTATCTGGTCGGTGAACGATCGTGAATCACACACAAAAGTAACAATCATCGACCAAAATTGGCCACACCATTAGATATTAGATACTCTCTCTCTTCTACCCCTCGAGCTTTACTTGTCCTTATCACTTCACTTTTTTCATCTGGTTTATTTCATTATAATGATGCTTCTCTAAGTTTTAATCCACCACAAATAGATCAAATCAAACTAAACCGGTCGCTTTCTCTTTTCGCTCCAAAACAAATAAAAATATATGGAGTGTTAAAATATGGGCTTTTGTTGTCTCTCGGAAAACATGACAGGTCTTCTACTTTCTTCTCCGAATGGATAAATAAAATGATTTTGGTTTTGACTTATCTGTTTTCTTTTTGGCTTGGTTAAATGAATCGAATCGAATCGAAACAAAAATAAATTAATTAAAAAAGAAAGGGAAGCAAAATCATCAAAAAAGTCGAACCATACCAGTTTCTCATCTCACCAATCGATGTTTGATGTTTACGGCATTCCGTTCCACGTCAAGACGATATGAAAATCATCTAAAACATATTGTACTAGTACTTGTTTAGTTTTCGTGTCTTTGGGAAAGTTTTGTAGTGTTTTCGCTTTTTGATTAAATTATGGAAGATTCGATACCGATTGTTGAATTTATTCCATGGACTTGAGTAGGGTTTGCTAGCTCACACAGTCACACGTGTAAGAATCGAAAGCATTACACTTGTTGTTAAGAATGAAGAAAGTCATTGCAGAATCAGTGAATTCATTAGGAATCCATGGAATTCACTGAAAATTATAAATGGGCCGAAAATGGGCTCAATAATAGTATAGTAACAGATGAAAAACGAGAGCCGCTTGAAGGAGAATAAATGTTTCTTCACCAACCGAACCTGCCGACTTCTTTCATTCTCTGTTTCAATATTCTTTTCACAAAAACTAAATATTTTTATTTCATTCAACTTTTAATTCCAAGAGCATCACGTAACACTGCTCCTCAATCTTTTAAAGATTCTTCTTTTCTCTCCTTTTTTATTTCCCTTACACCTCTGCTTGATCTCATCCACATGCCCCTGCCTCACAATCAAACAATCTTATTTAGCAGTAGCAGCTAATCTAACACAGACAATACACAATAAATAGTTTTAGAAATTTCTATTCATTTTTAATTGGATTTATACTTTCCCATGTATCATACTTATCAATTATAGTTGGTAAACTCTAAGAAAGGTGGTAAACCCAAACGACAGATAATAATATAACGATTTTTTTGCTTGTAGGGAAAAATAACATATTTTTGATCAATTAAAGTTATCATAATAGCCGTTGTCAATATCATAATAGCCGTATATAATAATTTAAACATTGAGTGGTATTGTGATTAGCAACAGCTACAAAGTAGACCAACACCTAATGGAAATTAAAAACATTAACTTTCGACAAATACCCTCTTTTTTCGTTTTTTTTTTTGTTCATATTTTTGGTATTCATAATATTCTGCTAATTTAAGTTAATTTTTGATTGGGGTACCAATCAAAGCATACACACCTTTCAGACACTGGGACAGACAATAAAAAAGCCATTTTCGTTTATGTTCGATTTCTGCAAAAAAAAACAAAACAAACATTCTCAAGTCTCGCGTATTTCACCGATTTTCATTCTTATTAATTCTCGAAAGTCGAAACCTCTTCCTTCTTCTTCTCCAAATTCCACCCTAGAGAATTAAAAAAAAGGAATACTATATAGATGTTTTCGATATTTAGACGATTGATTGAAACAGCCAAAACCCAGCTCTGTTCTCCTTTAAACCGAAGTAACCAACTTCACTGATTCTTGCATCTGAGCTCGTTGTAATAAAAAAAGTTCAGTTTTTTTGTTGTTTCTCTTTTGGGTTTTTGGTTGCTTGGTATTGTGTGTTTACAAGTATCTTTCGATTCCGATGTTGTCCAAAAGTGTAGTTGCTGTCTTTTTCGTAATCACTTTGTTGTGCCGAAACTTGTTTATCGAAGTTGAAGGGATTGGTGTGAACTGGGGCTCACAGGCGAGCCATCCGTTGCCTCCGGCGACGGTGGTCAGACTTCTCCGGGAAAACGGTATCCAAAAGGTGAAACTTTTCGAGGCCGACTCGGAGATTCTCAGAGCTCTAAGTCGGTCGGGGATTCAGGTTATGGTCGGAATCCCTAACGACTTACTTGCTCCTTTAGCCGGAAGCGTTGCAGCCGCCGAGAGATGGGTTTCTCAGAATGTCTCTGCTCATGTCTCCTCCAATGGCGTCGATATCAGGTTTGTGTTTTATATTCCTCACTGAAACAGCATATTCTCTTTCTGTGTTTTTGGTCAGGAAGGATTTTAAGAGAGGATTTTACAACCTATAGTTTCCATCTTGATTACAGTTGATGAGAAAAAAACAGAAACTTTGAAGATAATCTTGATCCTATGCAAAGAGATTGAAGTTACAAAATGTGTTGACATGTGGTGTTTAAATGTAGGTATGTGGCAGTTGGGAATGAGCCTTTCCTAAAGTCATTCAACAAAACATTTGAGAGCATAACTCTTCCTGCTCTTCAGAATATACAATCAGCTATCATCAAAGCCGGTTTAGCGACTCAGGTGAGAGTCACAGTGCCACTTAATGCGGATGTGTACCAAAGTGCGTCTAATTTGCCTTCCGATGGAGATTTCAGGCCTGATATCCGCGATCTCATGATAGAGATCGTTAAGTTTCTGAGTGATAACCAAGCTCCATTCACTATCAACATTTACCCTTTCATCAGTCTCTACAATGACCCGAATTTCCCTGTGGAGTTTGCTTTCTTTGATGGAACAGGTTCTCCTATAAACGACAATGGAAGAATCTATGACAATGTTCTTGATGCAAACTACGATACACTCGCGTGGTCGTTGCAGAAGAATGGGTTTGGGAACTTGTCTATTATTGTTGGAGAAGTTGGGTGGCCGACGGATGGAGATAAAAACGCAAATATGCAGTATGCGAGGCGGTACAATCAAGGGTTTATGAACCGTCAAAAGGCTGGGAAAGGAACACCTATGAGACCCGGGCCAATGGATGCTTACTTGTTCAGTCTTATCGATGAAGATGCCAAAAGCATTCAGCCCGGAAACTTTGAAAGACATTGGGGGATTTTCTATATTGACGGACAGCCTAAGTATCAGCTCAGTCTTGGAAATGGTAACGGGCTGATCCCGGCTAAGGATGTGCACTATATGGCAAAGAAATGGTGTATTCTTGCGCCATCTGCTAATCTTCAGGATCCTCAGTTGGGACCAAGCGTGAGCTACGCTTGTGATCATGCTGATTGCACCAGTCTTGGGTATGGCTCCTCTTGTGGTAACCTGAATCTAGCACAGAATGTTTCGTATGCGTTCAATAGCTATTACCAGGTAAGTGATCAGCTTGACAGTGCGTGTAAGTTCCCGGGTCTCTCTGTGATCAGTACCAGGGATCCTTCTGTTGGGAGTTGCAAATTTAAGATAATGATCAAGTCAGATTCTTCAGCTAGCGAAGCAAGTGCCAGGATGCCTTTAACACGATCAATGGCAGTGTTGCTACTCTTCTCGATGTGTCTGTATATTGTTCTGTGAATACTGAAGAACATTTGATGGGTTTGATTGGTTCTTTTTTCCTCTTTCTTTTGGAAAACTTTGGTGTTTATGGAGAAACAGAAAAGAAACATTGAGATTTATGTATTACTTACCTGTTTGATCTCTTATTTCTCGAGAGCTGTTTGGTATTCACTCTCTCTTGTTTGTACTAATCAAAGCTCATAAGACTAAAAAGTCTCATCTTTCACTATGCAAAATAGCCATTAAAGCCAAACCCGAATTTTCATATATAATCGAATAACGCTACCATATTAGTTAAGCAGGTTTGCTGCAAAAGAGCAGTTCAGGAGGTTTCGGTGCTGTGAATCTGTCCACCTTTGAAGGATCGGTTAAGATTGAGAACAATTCTGCTTTATCACTGAATAAGAAAGGACATACAGACGCTGAACCAAGAGAAATACCAAACCAAAGAAACCAAAGGGTTTGTTGTCGAGAGCCCAAACTCTCCCAATATCCCCAAAGAAATCCCCAAAACGCCAAAACACCAAGACCCTAGACCAGTTTTCTACTCTTTCTGTTTATATACACCATGTATGTAAAAGAAATTCCAATCTATTCGATACAACTATAATACAACATGTTCCTCGGTTTATTAATTATCTTGGTTTTGCTTGCAATCTTTGAGTCAGTGAGATAAACAAAGGAGAAACTTGGTGCGGATGTTTAGTGCCGTGAATCTGTCCATTAAACAATCTTGGGTAAAGACATTGGAGAGTTCTATTTAATGTGGAATAATGATCACTGCTTCTTCAGTTGTTTCGAGTGATTAATGTTCAGTCTGCTAGACAACAAAAAAAGAATTAAATGGGCATGTGAGCTACTTATCAGTACTTTTTAATGTGATAAGGGTTAGAACGGTGGAGGCAACATCAGAAGTTACCTGATCCGATTGTTGCAGTCCCGGTTCTTTTAAAAGACTCAGTTTGATGCTTCTGGAGATATGCTCTTGATCTCATATCTGCCTGCATATAACAGACTGTATACTTAACGCCTCTTACTTTCCACTTTTCAAAAATCTACAGCATATCCATCTGTTTGTTGGCATATCTAAATGCAGCACTTACCTGTCTAATAGGTTCCGGAACACGATACTTGCAGGTCATTTTGACAATCTTAACCGCAGAGTCAAGTGATATGCGATGGCCAACCGAAACGTATATGGGCTTCAGAGAACTCAGAGCTGGCCTAAATCCCTGCTGAAAGAAATTTGTGAAACTTGACCATGATTCTCACAAAAGATTATCAAAACCTCACTTAGGGAAGAGTTTCCGTTGCCAAATCTGATTAGTTACTACTAATAGAACACAGTATTACCAAAGAGACTCAACAGCTTATTGACGGATGTTCAAGCAAAGTCACTTACTACTCCCCACGTAAATCCAGAGTTCCCTACCAAAGTGATTACTTGCTCATCCTGGTTTTCTTTGAGCTGAAGCGACCGTCTAACCTCAGATTGATTCAGACCATCCACATGATGTAGCTGACATATTACGAACCATAAGTTCCACATTAGTGAATCAAATGCAAATGCAGGCAAAACAAAAACTGATTGGCAAAATATGATATACACAAGTAGACGATTTGAATGAGAGATTCTGACAAGATCGTACGTTCTTTCCGACCCCAATGGTAGGGAGGTGAGCCAGAACACCTAAATGACACGCCAAGCCAAATCCTAGAACACAAATTTAGATTCAACACCATAAATTACAGAGCTTGAGATGCAACAAAAAACGAAGAAAGTTAGTGTGTTTGTACCTCGTGGATGAAGTATTCCATTTCCATCCACCATCAGTACCTTTCTATTTTACAAAGAGCAAAGCAAGAGACTTCAGAGAAAGCAAAAACTAAAGACAACGCAAAAGCATCCTTTTTAAGAGTAAGCCAACTGCAAAGTTGAGCAAGTTATAGACAAATCCAAAACCTGAGGGTAGAAAGGATGTTGATCATCCCTCATTTTTTGCAGAATCTGCAAGAGAACCGGAGCCTGTAACATGAAAAATCCAATTTTGAGATCTGAGATACTTAACGAAGCAAATGAAAAGAGCAGAGCATCGCTCGAGGACACGAAGAAGGAGACAGGAACCTCACGAAAGGCAAGAAATCCAGGGACATAGGGAACATGGAGGCGGAGGAGAGAGAAGTCATGGTGGACTAAACGCAGAGAAGGTAGCTCGAGAACGACGAGACAAGCGCATGCGACGGAGGAATCTTCCTTGGAAAAGCTCATGTCTACGCCTCCAACGTACTTAAGCATCTCCGATCCCTGAGGCAGTTCCATTGATGAAGATAAGTTCCATGGGAAGTCATCGTACGCGATCAGTTTCTTCTTCAGCCGATCCTGCTCTCTGAAAGAAATCAAACAAATCCTTTGATCGATTTGATTGGCCTGAATCAAAGTAAAATCGAATGCGAACCTACTCAGTCCACTTTTCGAGCTGAGTTCCGGACGAAGACTCGCTTAAAGCTCTTTCTCCATCCATTTCCCGGAAGAAGAGTTTGGTCGCCGGAGATGAAAAATTCCACGGGAAGTTACTTGACAAGGCAGCGGGTGGAGCCTCGAATCTTCAATCGGGTCATTAAAACGACGTCGTAAAGATGACAGTAAAATATGGGCCTATATTGGGCCCATTTCGTGAAAATATGGGTTAGGGTTTGTTTTGCGGAAAAATGGGTCGGATTATAGTTTAGTATTAGTCGGTTCTGCTTTGTCGTCTCCATCTACCACCTCCTCTGCTGCGTTCCTTACTCAACAACTAAAGCTTTTTCGTCTCCATCAGTTTTTCTTTTGTTTTCCGTGAACTACTAATTTCCGCGATCCCAACGTCTGGGTTGATCGCCATATCTGGGTTTTTACTTGAAAGCGGAGTTTATTATGGACGGACAAGGGCATGATGCCGAGGTCCGTAATCCGACGGTTGAGGATGAACAATCTGCTGCTGCGGCGGAGGCGACTGGGGCAGCGGCGGAGACGGAAAATTCAACCGGCGGAGCTAACCCTGGTGAAGGAGGACAACAGGAAGGAGAAAAGCTAAGCGCGGATGACGAGCTTGTAGCGAAGGCGCAGAAGCTCATGGAAAAGATCACCTCCGTTGCTAATAACCCTAATCCTAATATCCTTCACGCTCTTAGCCATCTCCTCGAATCTCAGGAGTCTCTGTATGTCCTTTCGCGCTCACTTTCACTCTTTCTTCTTGATTTGTTCATTCGTAGTTGCCGTTAGCTTGACACTTCCTTGTATTCGCAGGCTCTTAGAGGAGCATGGGTACTACTCCAATGGTAGCGGTAGTCATAACAGTGGCAAGCTGTGTAGTCTCATCCGAGTAAGTCTTCTTTATGGATTGTGCATTGTTTTTCTTGGGTGGGTTCGTTCTGCTTATTTGGTTACTTGATTTTGCAGGATAATGATGAGTTCTTTGAATTGATTTCCTCAACTTATCTATCTGAGAATGCTTACTCAACCGCGGTAAAGGCAGCCTCTGCAAGGTTGCTAATGAACTGTTCGCTTACCTGGAATGTAAGAATTCTTCTTACTCCTTTCCCTGACGTTTAGCTCGTTGGTTGGTTCATGACGCAATTCTGTTTTTTCAGTACCCTCATGTTTTCGACGATGCTGTTACCGACAACTTTAAAAATTGGGTCATGGAAGAGACAGTCAAGTTTCCTGGTGAAGATTCTGGCAGGAAAGAAGCCTCAGATTCTGAAATGTTAAAGACTTATTCTACAGGACTTCTTGCTCTCTCTCTGGTGAGGTATTGATTAAACATTCTCCAACTTGTTGTCTCTTTTCGATTTTTGTAAATTTTGTTGGCGCCAACAGCTGAAATAAAAATATTTTCTTTTTGTCTGATCGATAAAAGTCGTGGTCAATTAGTTGAAGACGTCTTGACATCAGGACTATCTGCTAAGCTTATGCATTATCTTCGAGTACGAGTTATTGGAGAGCCAAGCACAAGCCGTAGAGATGCCCTTCACACAACTGAGGCCAAACATGTGTCCTTAAAAACAAAAGAAGAAGGTCGAAGTAGGTTGCGGAAGGTTGTGGACACAGTTGAAGGTGATCATGTTCTTGAGATGGACTCCGGGAGAGAGATGGGACAGTCTGATGTATGGTCTGAAGGTGAACTGGAAATCGATGGCAGAGAAAGATGTAATATTTCAGGTGTTGTTGATTGTAAAATGAAACCTGGAGATGACAATACTGGAAGAGATGACCCCTCGAGACACAGACTAAACCGATCAAAATCCAGAGGGAGAGGAAGGGTTAATGAAGGTGCAACTGATACAGAAGTTCTCTTGGCATCTCCTAGATCAGGTCGTCTGGTTGTCAGAGATGGGGATCTATCAAAAATTTCAGATGTCAGAAATGCAGAAGATGTGACCATATGTATGGGGAAAATGAAGTCCGGTATATTGGCGATAGAAAGAGAGGAGAATGATGAGTGCTTTCAAGGTTGCGTAATAGGAACCAGAAACGTAACTGATCTAGTTAAGCAAGCAGTTAGAGCTGCTGAAACTGAAGCTAGAGCTGCTCATGCTCCTCCTGATGCAGCTAAAGCAGCTGGCGATGCTGCAGCAGAGCTTGTTAAAACTGCTGCATTGGAGGCATGTTTTTATTTTGATTTAGCTGTTAGTGATTTCATTTCCTTAATGAACCTCTGGTACAGGTGACCTGATATTTATATTGATTTTGTTTCTTTCAAATTATCCAGGAATTCAATTCTTCTGGCAATGAAGAAGCTGCTGTGTCTGCTGCTACTCGAGCAGCTGCTACAGTCATAGATGCCGCTAATGCTACTGAAATTTCAAGGTCAGTCATGCTATGATGCCGTCAATATTATCATCGCTGTTTAACAATTATGGTAGCTTCTGTTCATCTTTGGTTGTTTAGAGCCTTAACTCTGCTATTTGGTTGGTAGCAGAAATCCCACTTGCGTTACATCTGATCATACTACGGATTTGAATAGTGTGGAAACGCACGTAATTGAGGATGTTGGAGAAGTTTCACTTCCAGATATCGATTTGTTGGCTCAGTTACAAGAAAAATATTGCATCCAGTGCCTTGAGATACTGGGAGAATATGTCGAGGTTCTCGGGCCTGTACTCCATGAAAAAGGTGTTGACGTATGCATTATGCTGCTGGAACGTACATCCCAATTTGATGATAGTTCTACACTGTCTCCTTTGTTACCTGATGTCATGAAGTTAATTTGTGCTTTGGCTGCACACCGAAAGTTTGCTGCGATGTTTGTTGACCGGGGTGGCATACAAAAATTACTTGCTGTTCCAAGGGTTACCGAGACCTTTTATGGTCTCTCATCTTGCTTATACACCATAGGCTCTCTTCAGGTAATAATAATAGCAAACTTGTACGGCTTATAATGCATTTTTGTTCACCAGTCATCTAGTCATCTCTTTGATCTCTTTATCCGGCGTCCTCTTACCTTCAAAATTTATCTCAGGGTATAATGGAGCGTGTCTGTGCACTTCCATCGGATCTCATACATCAAGTGGTTAAATTAGCTATCGAACTTCTCGAGTGTTCCCAGGATCAAGCCAGAAAAAATTCAGCCTTATTCTTTGCTGCTGCTTTTGTCTTCAGAGCCATTTTAGACGCATTTGATGCTCATGATAGTTTGCAGAAACTCCTTGGAATTCTTAAAGATGCAGCCTCAGTTAGAACTGGTGCTAATTCTGACCGTTCAGCTCCTGAAGTCATGACGTCTTCAGAGAAACAGATGGCTTTTCACACCTGTTTTGCTTTGCGCCAATATTTTAGAGCTCATCTTCTTTTGCTTGTGGATTCCATCCGTCCTAGCAGAAGTAGCCGAGGTGGTGTGCGGAATGTACCCAATATAAGAGCAGCCTATAAGCCCCTTGACATCAGCAATGAAGCTGTAGATGCTGTCTTCCTTCAGTTACAGAAGGATAGGAAGTTGGGTCCGACCTTCGCGAGAACTCATTGGCCTGCTGTCAATAACTTTTTGGTCTCCTCTGGACATGTTACCATGTTGGAACTATGTCAGGTAATATAGCATTTTACTCTCCACAGGTACTTTGTTTTGTCTACCATGTAGTGTATTTACATTATGGTCACATGCGCAGACTCCACCAGTAGACCGTTATCTTCATGATCTACTTCAGTATGCTTTTGGTGTTCTTCACATAGTTACATCAATACCTGATGGCCGCAAAGCAATTGTGAATGCCACACTCAGCAACAATCGTGCTGGCATTGCTGTCATTCTTGATGCTGCAAATATTTCGAACAGCATAGTGGACCCTGAGGTCAGCAGTCCGCTTCTGTCCATTATTTATATGGGTTTGGTCTTTCTTCTTTTGCTTCTCATTGGTACTTTCCTTCTTGATGTTTTTTATGCTATTGAAGATCATACAGCCTGCACTAAATGTCCTAATTAATCTGGTGTGCCCACCACCATCATTAAGCAATAAGCCGCCTCTTGCACAAAATCATCAACCTGTTCCTGGTCAAGCCACTGCCCGTCCCTCTACCGATGTTGCTGCAGGTACTCAGTCCACTGGTAATGCTCCGCAAACTCCTGTTGCACCAGCGTCTTCAGGTTTGGTTGGGGATCGAAGAATTTTCTTAGGAGCAGGAACTGGTTCTGCTGGTCTTGCTGCTAAGTTGGAGCAGGTTTATCGTCTAGCACGTGAAGCTGTTCGTGGGAATGATGGTATAAAAATTCTCTTAAAACTTCTTCAGCCCAGAATATACGTGAATCCCCCTGCTAGCCCAGATTGTCTACGAGCGCTGGCTTGCAGGGTACTTCTTGGTCTGGCTAGAGATGATACAATTGCACAAATACTGACTAAACTTGAGGTAGAATAGCGATTTTCTTTCCCCAGTTATCTTCATATCTTTTTTATTTCTGAGAAACATCTGATGAAGTTGAGCAGGCGTCGTAGGTGATTACTGACTTTTCAAGCATGGTTTCTAGGTTGGTAAAAGTTTATCGGAACTAATTCGAGATTCAGGTGGTCAGTCAAGTGGAACAGATCAGGTCCGATGGCAGGCTCAACTTGCTCAGGTGGCCCTTGAGCTAATAGGGGTAATCATCTGAATTGATTTATTTTTCTTGTTTAATGCGTCTCTACGGGATTCTTTTTGTGTGCTTCGTAAGTCAATAGTTTTTATTTCATCACTTGTTTCTTTGTTTAAGTTTTGACATTTTCAATTGTGTTTTTGTATGTGCTTGCAGATAGTGACAAATTCAGGGCATGCAATTACACTAACAGCCAGTGATGCTGCTACTCCAACATTGCGGCGCATTGAAAGAGCTGCCATTGCAGCAGCAACACCTATAACATATAATTCTAAGGAGCTTTTGCTCCTTATCCATGAGCACCTCCAGGCTTCAGGTCTTGGTGAAACTGCTTCATCACTGTTAAAAGAGGCTCAGTTAACTCCTCTACCTTCGTTGGCTCCCCCTTCTTCAATTGCATATTCCTCTACACAGGAGATGTCTATGCCGATAGCTCAGGAACAATGGCCCTCTGGCCGTGCTAACAGTGGATTTTTCACCAGCAAACCCAAAGTTTGTGCACATGATGAAGATCCTAATTCTAGATGTAATGCAGCTCTATCTGCCAAGATGAAACATTTGGCTTCCTCGAGACAGGAGACATTTACGCCAGTAGCACAGCAACAATGGCCCTCTGGCCGTGCTAACGGTGGTTTTTTCCCCAGCAAACCCAAAGGCAATGCACATGACGAAGATCCTAGTTCGAGAGGTAACGCAGTTCCATCCGCAAAGAAGAAACAGTTGACTTTTTCACCCAGCTTTAATTTGCAGTCACGAAAGCAATCTTTCTCCCATGACGCTCAACCTCAGTCTACTCAGAAAATGAATAGTAGTTCAAATTCAGATCCTGCTTATGCAAATACTTCAGATTCTGCTGCAGAATTAGTTCTGAAAAACGATGGTGATGCAGATGCTCAATTTAAGACCCCAATTTCCTTTCCGAGAAAACGGAAATTGTCTGAGCTTAGAGACCCAGAGTTGTCTGTTTCGGGGAAAAGAATCAATTTGGGCGAGTTAGGACCTCGATCTCCAGCTTGTCCAACCGCGGCTTCCTTACGCAGGAATTTAACCATTCCAGATGGTTCAGGTTTCCAAACACCAGCTTCAGCATTAGATGTCAACCAATCTGGGAGCTCCAGACTGGGCCAGATGACACCTTCTTCTCAGTTAAGGCCTCCAAGCGATCCCCAGCCTTCAAATCCGGAAAGATTATCACTAGACTCCCTTGTGGTTCAGTATTTGAAGCACCAACACAGGCAGTGCCTGGCTCCAATCACGACTCTTCCCCCTGTGTCTCTCCTCCATCCGCATGTCTGTCCTGAACCTAAACGGTTACTTGAAGCTCCAGTAAACATCACTGGCCGTCTTGGCACCCGTGAGCTTCAGAGTTTCTATGGTGGAGTCCATGGGAATCGCAGGGACCGTCAATTTGTTTTCAGCAGATTCAAATCTTGGAGATCTTGCCGGGATGAGACTGCACTCTTAACATGCATTTCACTTATTGGAGGTACTAATCATATTGCAGTCGGTAGTCACGCTGGAGAAATCAAGATATTTGAAGCTAGCAGTGGTAGCTTGCTTGAGAGTTTCTCAGGTCACCAGGCTCCGGTTACACTTGTTCAGCCATATGTATCTGGTGGTACTCAGTTGTTGCTTTCTTCGAGCTCCAGTGATGTGCAGTTGTGGGACGCTTCTTCTATAACTGTTGGGCCCAGACACTCTATTGATGGATGCAAGGCTGCAAAATTCAGCAACTCTGGGCTACTTTTTGCAGCAACCTCTTGTGAAGCATCAGCAAAAGATGTTCTTGTATATGACGTACAGACCTGCAGTACGAAAGAAAAACTCACTGACACAGTCACTTCTTCTCGGAGTAATCCCTATTCTCTTGTACACTTCAGCCCTTGTGATAATTTGATATTGTGGAATGGTGTTCTCTGGGACATCCGTATACCGCGCCCTAGCAATCGGTTTGATCAATTTACTGATTATGGTGGCGGTGGTTTTCATCCTTCTGGAAACGAGGTAATGACCATTTATATTACTCAATCTGAATTCTGCTTATCTATTTCGACATTGTCTGAATCATTTTCCCAGCTATGTGATAAGACCAAAGCTTTGAAACTCTTTGATTAGTGAGCGACTCTCAACCAAGTCCTATTCCAATCCACACCATAGACAATGTGCCAAGACAGCCTTTAAAAACCCATCCCTCATTAACTGCTCTCTAACCAACTCACAACTGCTCTATCTGCTACATTAACTCCTAGGCTAGATATAGTATAGCTAAAGTTTAAGAAGCTGAACTTCTTCAGGTAGACCCGTTGTGTCTTTTTGGCTTATCAATATCTTGTTGGTTGTTACAGGTCATCATAAACTCAGAGGTCTGGGATCTGAGGAATTTCAGGCTTCTTCGAAGTGTACCATCACTAGACCAGACAACTATTACGTTCAACTCCAGGGGTGATGTTATATATGCAATGCTGAGGAGAAACATCGAGGACGTGATGTCTGCTGTTCACACCCGCCGTGTGAAACATCCGTTGTTTGCTGCTTTCCGCACTCTTGATGCGATCAACTACTCAGACATTGCCACTATACCCGTGGACCGATGTCTTCTTGACTTTGCCACAGAACCAACAGATTCTTTCCTTGGGCTGATCACAATGGAAGATCAAGAAGATATGTTTTCCTCAGCCAGGATGTATGAGATTGGGAGGCGGAGACCAACAGATGATGACTCTGATCCCGATGATGATGATGAGACAGAGGATGAAGATGAAGAGGATGAAGATGACGATGACTTGGACCGTATTCTGGGACTAGGTGGAGACGATAGCGACAGTGGAGATGATGACATTAGCAGTAATGACAATGAAGATAGTGCGAGCGATTTGGATGATGAGGGAGATATACTCCTTGACGCTGGTGCTGGCTTGATGGGAATGCTTGCTGAAGGTGAGGATGAAGACGATGACAATGATGATGATGGTGATGATGATGATGGTGATTCCATGAGCAGTGGGGGAGTGGATTACCTAGACAACATTCATTCTTTCTAAGGTTTTCTTGAGCTCTATATTGATCTCCTAAGATGGTTTTTCATTATCCAAAGTTTTGATGATAAGTAGTTGTATTTTTCTTCTTTAAGTAGCATGTCTTTTTGATGATATCAGTAATTATAAAAGAAACCGAGTCATAGTAGTCTCTTGTCACATTAAAAGAGAGCCCATCACATTAATATACGAATTTAGAAGAGGCCATATGATGAAGATGATGAACATAGAAAGGAGAAGAGAAAGAAAAGGCATACATGCATCATCAAATGCTCCCCTACCACAGGAACAATCAATTCAAGGAAAACTAAACCAAACACTTCAGACAGTCACGGTACCTCACGTACATTTTTTTCTTTTTTTCTTTTTGTTCCTTTTTCTTTCTTAATACAAAAATCTAGAAAATCAGTAGTCTAAAATGGTTGGGTTACTTCTCCTATCTTGGGAAAAGAGATACAATCGGATAATATATAGATACACACACAAACTTACATATATCTAAAGCCCTCCTTACTTCCTCTCTTTCTCTGTTTTCTCCTTTTTTATGTTCTCTTGTCTGTTTATTCCCCTTCATATTCTTCTCCTCTCTTTCTTCACAACAGATTTAGTCGATTGTCATTGGCTGCGTCATGCAACATCTGAAACGGGCTTTTCTCACAGTTGTCATTATCTCAGTTTCAGCTGCCTCGAGAAGATTGACAATCTCTGCAAAACAGGGACGGACTTCAGGGTCCGCATCCCAGCAACGTGTCATGATCTCGCCAAGCACTGGGAGACAATCCCCTGGGACCGTTGGACGGACTCCCCTATTCACCACTGCAAATGCAGCTTGAACCGCCGTCATGTTTTGGAACGGTAAGAGACCCGTTATCAACTCCCACAGCACGATTCCAAAACTGTACACATCCACTTTTTGAGTGTAGGGTCTGTGCTGGATCATCTCTCTGCATCAATCACCAGCAGGAATATAGTCTATATATATATAACTTGCACAGATTTAAGGTTATTAACTACAATGGAAAATGATTTTTATATCAAGAAACTGTTAAAACTTACGGGGCCATCCATCTGTAAGTCCCGGTCTCTGGTGTCATCCCTTCAGTTTGAACTTCAATTCTTGCAACGCCAAAATCAGCAATCTTGATGGACCTATCAGCTGATATGAGGAGGTTATCCGACTTTAGATCCCTGTGTATAAAGTTGCGCTCGTGGACGTAAGCCATACCCCTGGCAACATCCAATGCCTGCTTAACTGCCAGCTTTAAAGGCACGGCTCGGTTTTGTCTCTTAGTCAAAAACTGTCTGACCGAACCTCCTTTTGCATATTCAGTCACGATGCACCACACCATCGGTTTAATACACGCGCCAATAAACCTAACGATGTTGGGATGCTTCAAATACGAAAGCATAGAAACCTCCTGCTGAAACTGCTGTTCCAGGGCTTGTGCCTTTTCCGGGCTGTTCTCTGGCCTCTCGAGTAGCTTAATGGCTACATCCTCTCCATTGTAAGTTCCTTTGTATAACTTACCAAAAGCCCCTTGAGCAAAAGCGGGACCCATGTGAAGTTTCCTCAGATCTATTGTCCACTCTTCATAGTTTGCCAGTCCTTGAGTTGGATAGCTGCTATCCATCAATGCTTGTGCCAAGGCATCATCGTTGAGTGCATGTGTAACTTTTCCTGGGCGAAATACGCTTTGCCCAACAGAGAGAGAGTAGCGCATAGGCTTCAGACCGGGATGACCAATAAGAGCATCACTAGAACCAACGCTACTGTTATCCACAGACATTGACACAGACCCTCCGGCATTACTTGTCTGCATACTGTCCATGGACATGTTTGTACCTTCTTCACCGAGCTTTTGATAAAAGTCTTGGGTGAAGGCATAGTAATTGTTGTCGCTGTTGTGATTGCCAACAGCGAGCACATCGAACTTTGGACCCTCAAGCATCCTTTCAAATCTCGTGTTACGTGTTATGTATGATGTTTGACCGAACTGCAAGTCACCTGTAGATCACCAGTAAAGGAGACAAAAGAACAGATATGAGAAACACAATTCAGATTTTTGTTTCCGTGACAAAAAACAAAAGGCTAGTCCGTGCATTCAGGTACGGCACAGATCGAGCAATCACTATCATCATAATGCTCTTTTCTTTGATTGCTGTAAATAAGAAAATGTTACCTCTGAGAGCAAAGCAAGAAGCTAGAAGAAATGAAAGATTATGTTGTCCTCAACCTCTATCAACAAAATTAAGGATGCTCTACACCATCTTCGCCCTAAAATAGAAACATACATGTTACTAACTGAGTGAAAAAAATTCGTGAATCAAGCTGAAATCAGATCCTTGATTCTCAGCTTCGTAGTTGTAAAGGAAGAAAGCAACTACTCCAGCAGCTAGGTAAAAGTAGTATCTTCACCGTTGAATTCACAATTTCATTTCAAAGAAAACACAAGTTGAGAAAAAATGAGGTCCTAGCAGAAAAAAAAAAAATCAGCTAAGAAGTTTCATTTTCAACAAACCCAAAAAGTCTACACAGATCCGATGATTCCATGATTAGATGAGCTAGAAGAAGAAGTCATGGTTTACCTAGAGCATCATAGGCCCCAAAAGCAGTGGAGATTGGCGGGAAGACATGAACGAAACACGAAACCCTGGACTCGGGGTACTGGATAAGTAGAGGATCGAAGAAAACAAGCCAATTAAAACTCCCCCAAAGTAATCAAAATCGCAAATCCAAAAGCTGAGCTCCGAGCAATCTAAGAGCTAAGAACCCAGAAACCTAAAGAAGAGGTGGAGGAGGGAGAAGAGTCAGTCGTCGCTTCCCATTTACTTTTTTTTTTTCCCACACTCCGATTTTCCTCTTCCTTTTATTTCATTTTTTATTTAATTTTGGTCCGTCCTTTGCTGGCAAATTCGTTTCTTATTTATTGGGACAGCTTCCGAGCCACACGCTCTCCAAGAGAACGTGTTTCACACGCGCTTCAAACATGTGGACACGTGTCCCACTCACACTGTCATTTCGCTGCGGATGATTGGTCGTCGTATGAGGCGACGCGTAGTATAGCTTTAAAGCTACGAGCAACAGTCTTATCTTGTTCACGCTTGTCTTACTTTTCCGCCTAATAATAAAACTTTGAAATTCTTGGAAATCTCCAATTATATAGAAATTTGATTTCATGACATACTATTCTTCCAAGTTAGAACACATAACTTCAATTTTTATTTTCTGCCAACATTGTCCAAGACATAATTTTTCCCGCCAAACAACAAGCATGTGAATCTATACATTAATGTGGCTTCTCGTAGTCCTACTTCGATGAGCTCCTACAGTCTCTTCAAAAGTCAAAACTTAGCTTCCATAAGAGTATTCAGCATCACCCCTAGTATCACACATTACATCATGTTCTTATTCACTGAAGTTCTAAAATCATTTTGAGATTAATTCTTGTTTCGGCCGAGTATCATTCATCGACAAACACCACATCATCTAGTTTTATACATTCTCATGGTTGGTAACTACGTGCAATTTTATCTATTCTCCGAGGTTACATATCTTCAACATCACTAGTTTTAATTAAGCTTAAAGAAAACAACATAAAATCTAGTTCGAACAACCACGTTACATTTTGGTTTAACGACAACTTTTTAACTCACTCTTGTGTTTCGATGTTGTTTGAAGAAACCATTGAATTTATTGTCTTTTCTACTTTTTTTTTTTTGGCTATCTTTGATTTCCATATTATTTTTTTTTGTTTTATCGTCATATTTTTTGTTTCTTTGTAGCTTCGTCGAGTTCAATGGATTGCTCTGTTTGATGTTTCAAATGTTGAACAATAATCTCTAACTACATAAGATTGCACATGAAAGAAATGCATGTTTGTTGAAAAAGAATTAGCTTAGTTAGTTATGTAATATAGCAAGTGTAGAAATCTAGGTATAGGAGAACAATGGACACGAAAAGAGATGAAATATTGTGTCTTATTTCTGTACTTTAGAGGAACGATACATATATACGCTAAAGAATAGAGGAAAAAATGAAATAATAATATTTACATAATCATTAAATATTAGCTAGCCGTTGGCTCTTTAATTACTTAGATCGTGATTGATTTGGTTTAGTTTCCAAATCTTCAGAGCTTTCTTTTCCAACATTCCCCCTCAAGCTTGGATTGTATGGATCCAACAAATCTAGCTTGCTTAGAGTTTCATCCATCAACTTGACAGTGGTTGCTTTTGTAAACATATATGCTAATTGGCTTTTGCTTACNTTGCTTCTGATGTAAGTGGGCTGAATGATTCCTGCTTGAGTTTTCTCACGAACATAATGGCAATCAACTTCAATATGTTTGGTTCTTTCGTGAAATACCGCATTTGAAGAGATGTGGATCGCCGCTTGGTTGTCGCAATGGAGAATAATTGGATCTGTTGTTTTTATTCCCAAGTCCATGAGTAATGCCTTTACCCAAACTATTTCCCTTGAAATTTTCGCCATCGCTCGATATTCCGCTTCTGCACTTGAAACAGATACTACGTCTTGTTTCTTGCTTCGCCACATGACTAGATTTCCTCCAACGAATATGCAGTAGCCGGTTGTTGACTTTCTGTCTTCTACATCTCCTGCCCAATCGGCATCGCAATACGCTGTTATAGTTGTATGTCCATTGCACTTCATTTGGAGTCCACGACCTGGTGAGCCTTTCAAATACCTTAGTATTCTTTCCACCTTCTTCCAATCTTCCTTGGTTGGTGCGTGCATATGTCGAGTGACCTGTGACACCGCAAAAGATATGTCAGGCCGGGTTATATTTAGATATATCAGCTTACCTACAATTTGTTGGTATCGTGGAA
>OVAY01002263.1:0-19479 GCA_900406395.1 Kernera saxatilis | reverse complement strand
GTCACAGTTCCGGCAGAAAGACACACAAAAGGGTAAAGGTAAATCCTTTTTCCCCCTTCCTTATTGTGTGTATTGATCCCATAGACCAAGCAAGTGTCGAAATCCTTGCGATACAAAACATGGAACGCTGATATAAACAAAATGGTAGCAGGGAATGGATGTTTCAAATGTGGGTCGACGGATCATGTTGCCAAGGACTGTGTGGGTGGTAATCAGGCTTCAAAGTTCATTGTAAAAGATCAAAACAGACAGCACGGGGGAGGCAAAGGCTATGATATGGTGTTTGAGGGTGATATAGCTGAAAGGCCCAAGAGGGAGAAGAGAGAGCATAGCCATGACAAGGAGAAGATCAGTCGTAGGAGAAGTCCTCATGGGTATGGTGAAAGCAAAAGACAACATAGAGATGATGGTGAGACCGAGGACAAGGCAGATAAGTACAGTGGTAGAAGACAGGACCGGGAAAGGGACAGGAGGTATGATGATGGTGTGAGTAGTAGGGAGAAGAAAGAGAGAGAGAGAAATGAAAGAGACAGTAGGGAAGATGAAGACAGAAGAAGAAGAAGACGCGGTGAAGAGATGAGAGATGGAGAGAGGCGTGTGGAGAGTGGAAGAGAGAGAGACGAGTATAAGGGGAGGAGAAGAGAGAGAGACAATGAGAGAAGGGATAGGTGAAAAAGCAAGCATATGGGCATGTCTTGAGTTTTGGTAATGTTAATCGTATACAATTCATACAAAACTTTATGCAGAGATGTATGTACCTGTTTTTGATTAGTTAAGTTGTTTTCTTTTTAAATTCCATATCTCTTCAGTTCTAAGTGCAAAACAGCACTTGTAGAATCCGTGTGTATATGCACATCTCTCTCTGCAATCCACTAAAGTAGTAGTCTTTCTAAAGGACTAATCTTTTTGCAACCAAACACACTCTCCTCCTCGTCCTGGTCGTCGTCGTCGTCGTCGTCGTGGTGAAATGTCAAACAACATCGTGGTTCTAGACAACGGCGGTGGTCTCATCAAAGCCGGGCATGGCGGCGAGCGTGATCCCGTCGCCGTGATCCCAAACTGCCTCTTCAAACCTCTCTCCTCCAAGAAATTCATTCCTCTCTCCGACGACCTCGACATCGACCTCACCTCCGCCTCCGTCCGCCGCCCCATCGACCGCGGCTACCTCATTAACCCTGAGCTACAACGCGACATCTGGTCTCACCTCTTCTCCTCTCTCCTCCGCATCACCCCTTCCTCCTCCTCTCTCCTCCTCACCGAGCCTCCTCTCTCTCTCCCTTCCGTTCAACGCGCCACCGACGAGCTCGTCTTCGAGGATTTCGGCTTCTCTTCTCTCTACCTCGCTAATCCTCAGTCCCTCGTTCACCTCTACGAGGCTAGTCGTCAGCCCGACTCCATCCTCTCACGGACTCAGTGTAGCCTCGTCGTCGATTGCGGCTTCTCCTTCACTCACGCTGTCCCCGTCCTCCACAACTTCACCCTCAATTATGCCATTAAGAGGATTGATTTGGGAGGCAAAGCTTTCACTAATTACTTGAAGGAATTGGTCTCTTATCGATCCATAAACGTCATGGATCAAACCTTCTTAATGGATGATGCCAAAGAGAAGCTCTGCTTCGTCTCACTTGACCTCCTCCGTGATCTCCACCTTGCTCGGTTCGTTCCTCTCTTTTTTCTTTTTCCTCAAAGACCTTTGTCATAGAGAGCATTGCTCATAATCATGTAGAAATTGTATACAGGGAGCGTCGAAATGGAAACCTGATAAAGTCTACATATGTTCTTCCTGATGGTGTCACACATACCAAAGGTTATGTCAAAGAACCTGAAGCTGCCAAGAGGTACCTTAGCTTAGGGACTGGTGCGTCAGATGAAGCAGCAGCTAATAATGTGGACCAGCCTGATCCCATTGATAAGCTTGTTGGGGAGAGGAGGAAGGCTGACATGAACAAAAACGTTAAAAAAGCTCTCCCCATTCTCTTCTTTCTGTGTGTTTCTATGGTGGTAGAGATTCTTTTTTCAAGTTTAAGCTTCTTTTGCAGGAGATTGACTTGACAAATGAGCGTTTTCTTGTACCTGAGACATTATTCCAGCCTGCAGATCTAGGTTTGTATCAACAAGAATGTCGTTATCAGTAAGAAGATGAAGGTTGTCGGGAAAGATGATGCTAACTTTATTTTCTCTTGGACAGGGATGAATCAGGCGGGACTTGCAGAGTGCATTGTCCGAGCTGTAAGCTCATGCCATTCTTACTTGCAACCAGTTTTGTACCAAAGGTGGCACCAATGGTTACCTTTTTTTGGCTTGAGTTGCCCATTGAATGAGCTGTGTTGTTTAATAATGTTTTGATGCTTTGTGGCAGCATCATCTTAACTGGTGGAAGCACATTGTTTCCGCAACTTAAGGAGAGACTGTAAGTCTAAATTTATGCGGTGAAGGGTGAGTAATAATACTTATTAGAGAAGTTGATGTCTGAGATATTGCAGTGAAGGAGAGCTTCGACCACTTGTTCCAGACCACTTTGATGTGAAGATAACAACACAGGAGGAGTTAGTAAACAAACTCAATCCTTTCCTATTAACTCTCTCTCTCACCTTTATTTTCCAGCTCTTTTTTAAAAAAGATTTTTATCTTTTCGTTGCAGCCCGATACTAGGTGTATGGAGAGGGGGTTCACTTTTGGCTTCAAGCCCAGATTTTGAGTCCATGTGTGTCACCAAGGCAGAATACGAAGAACTTGGATCAGCTCGATGTCGGAGAAGATTCTTTCATTGAAGACAACCAAAAAGGTTTAGAATATTTCAAAATGAGTTGCTTGTATCGTCTCTCACATGTCCAATCTTTTTGTATCGCCACGAGAATCAGTCTTAAATCAATTTTACACAAAACAGCTATGAACAAGGGTTTAGAGTACAACATACACAAAACCTGGTTTTGTTCATGTGCGTGTAGTTTCTGATCAGTCGGTGTAGGGTTGTGAGTCCATGCACAAATGCACCAACTTCCTCTGGTACTGTTGAAAGTATTCGCAAACCGCTGCTACTTCTTCCTTCCCTGGTTCTAGACCAGGCAGATCCGTCATTACTGTGGCAAATTCAGACTCTTCTTCTTGGCTTGATACCTCGTTTACGATCTCTGAATGAATCTCCTTACAGGCGAGCACAAACATGGCTACTGTGTCGGGCTGTTGCACCTCCCTCAGAGCTGCAAGCGCCTCTTGCAGGGAACCAGCAGCCACATATAAAATAAGGGCCCTGCATCAAATATATTACGTGATTCTTTTCTTAGAGGTAATTAGAGCAGTACTGAAGGTGAGTATGATACAGTACCTCCAAACATTGTGCTCCGCGTGGAGAACATGATCAGCCCACCTCTGCAATACCCTGAGTAGAGAGAGAGATCGTACGTAGTTAAAGCAAGGGCACGAGATCACAACAATTGCTAACCAATTCTAGGGAATAAAAATCAGCTTCGAGAGTGAAACGGTAAAAGCAATGACCTGGCATAATCCGATCCTTCTAAATGTGTGGCAGCCAAGGTAGCAGCATCGGTCCATCGTCCTGAATCTTGTAGCTGCATATTAAAAATATTTAGTGTCTCAAACGTTGCCTGTTATTAAACCAAAGCTACAAACGTTCCCTAATAATTAATAAGATGATAATCCTAGAGTAAGCATAGTTCACAAGAAATATACAATATTTAGTATTACGAAGGAAACAAGGAAGCTAACCTGTGAACAAGCTTCTTGGTGTCTTCCAACCGCGCATAGAAGATGAGTACCAGAGAGCGAATTGTCCGTCCTTACCATGTTGGCTGCAACAACCTAAGTACGTGCGCAACGAAAGTGATGAACGGATTTCTTTTTAAAGGACACAAAAGACTATCAAATATGGTAAGACAGATACCTTTAGTGCAAGGTCGAGAAGAGATTTAGACACAGCAGACGAGAGTGCAACAGCTCGGAGAGCATTTGGATAGAAGTATGGAGAATCTGGAGCAGAAGAAAGCAGCAAGCTAACAGCAGCTTCCAAATTTCCAACTGATATCAGCCTGATCATAAAGGTTACTAAGTGAATTCACTTGTCACCGCAAGATCTTCTAAAGCGTGGGTGGAAACTCAGATTCGAAAACTAAAATCTACAAACTATGATTTATAAGTTTCTGGTCTAGTTTCCAAGCACAACTTTTATGACTATAATTAAAGAAGCTAATTGATGTTCAAAGTCTAAAGCATGACTCTTCCAGGTTTATATTGCACAAACATCCTGATCCTGACACCCATATATTTTTGAACTTACAAAGTGCTCTGTTTCTCTAAATCTCGAATACCCGATTTCTAGTAGTCTATGATAGCATCGTGTATCTAGACATATGACTCTTCTTTCTATCTTTTAACACACAAGTGCCTTCTTCACCATAAATATCGAAGAATGCGAAGAATATATTTGCAAGTGAAAAGTTGCACATTCAGCATCGATGCGAGATCAACACAATTTCTCTCAGCTTAATGAAAAGATAAACAACAAAGACGAGCTAAAGGTGAAAAACTAACTCGTGTACTTGTTTCTGAATGCAATCTTCCCCCTCCAACTTTTCATGCCAAGGAAGACGTTCATTGGCACGTGTCCATAATTCTTCTCGCTCAAAAGCCATTAATCTAAGTGAACCATCACACTGTTCATGAAAATGTGTAATATAAGCCCGCCAACACTATGCAAATGTAAATATAATGATCTAAGCAAAGGAACTCCATTTCCAAAATAAAAAAATCTCGACTAAGTATCCTGGTAGAAGGAAATGGCTAGAATGCATGATTTTTTTATAGAAAAAAACATTGTTTTGAAACTGACCATAGAATCTATCTTCCTGGCTTCAGGTGCCGATATACCAGTAGATGATATTTTACTCAGCATAGATGCTTCATCTCCTCCTGAGGCCAAAGCAGGGGAAGGGATTTTCTGCGGAGACCTTCCCATCAGCTTGTTCATCAGATGGCGAATGGCTTGAGGCAGTTGCAACCAGAAAAGAGCTTCTGAGGTTTCACCAAAAACTGCAGCCGCAAAAGCAAATCTTGCAGCACAACCTTTCTTGACCACATCAGCATACAGTTTTGCTCTTTCATCATCCAACAGGCAACCTAGGATGAAAGAAATTTAGAGCAGGTAAGAAACTAGAATACTTAAACAGATATCTTGAAAGCGAGAGGTTAGTCTGTGATGATACTATACTAAACAAATGAAAATAACCTTCTTTCCGATATGGTTCTAGTATCTTCAGCAGCATCTCCGGCACTACAGGGTCTCCTAAAGGTGGTAACTGAATCATGTAACTCCGAAGATCCTTAGAGGATGAAGCCATTCCACGGATCAAATGAGGCCTTTTCTCCAAAGTGGTGCTACACGTATTAAACCAAGATGGTTTCACTCCCAACTGTAAAATCATCCGCAGTGCCTGCATGTATAATAATAATCAGACACATTGTCAAGAGTAACCATAATGTAATCTCAATTCTCAGAATCTGTCTTGGGTTATATGGGCTCAGGTTATAGACAATAGAATCATCTATATTATATGATTTTAGTACCACAAAGACTTCAGAATCAAGAAGTATTCCTAAGTAAAGAAAGTTACCAGCGCATGTGGTACAGGAAGTAGGATAGGGGAGTACATAGGCATAGGACGGAATCTCTCCTTTACAGATTTAGACTGGGGCACAAAGCCAGCCTTCTTTTCATTTCTGCAAAAACCAGAAGAAAAAAGTTGGAAATATAAGATAGCAGAAGTAATAGATTGTAGCCAATTTAAACTTGGATCAATAATAATGACAGATCAGAAACAAAATACTATTTTATATGCCTAACCTAGACAAGCCTAACTAACCTGGGGTGGCCTAGTTGACAACCCCTATACACCAATCCTACACGACCTTGTGCCAGGGTTTAAGTACCTTTCTACAAGGGTTTAGGGTGCACAGTCATCTGGTGAACAACATAGAAAGATCTAGACATGCCTATTCTATACAGCTTTAGTTATATGGGGGGAAACAGCAGATAATGACCTAAAACTTTATGTGAATAAGATCAACATGCTGATAAGAAACTAGTCATAATCTAAAATCATTCGTGGGACTCTGAATACGAATATATTTTTACAATGAGCTGGTGTACACATACACAATAACCTCAACGAGCCGGAAGGTACTATCAGCTCCAGCAATGCATAGAACAAGTGGATCATTTTTATCAGTTCTCAGAGGCAACCAATCAAGTTCCAGTACAAGGGTGCCAGGAATCTGGGGGTGCAGAAGCGACTGGGCTACCGGATCTGGTGAATCCTGCAGCAAAATTCAGCAGAAACTTCAAAAACAGTTATTTTAGGTTGGCAGAGACAAATTTCAAACAACAACAAGTATCAATAAAACCATTATTTTCCTTGTTTTCTCTTCGCACTGCAGAACATTAGTACACCACCTTTGAAGACACAAGACACGTGCGCAACTTATAGGAAATAGTGAATTCACTCACAAGATCATATACAGAGAATGTGTTGTCATTAAATAGCACAGCTACACGCCCTCGGCTGCGATCTCCAGCAACAACAGGTGAGAATTTGATTCTACGTATTCCATCCCTATGACTATTAAATGCAGATGACTGTCCAGTTGTTACATCCCACCATCTTATGTTTCCTGATCTATCTCCCATAACCTGAAAGAAGAGAGCAAAATATGATCTCCCATCTGAAAATAAAAGAGACAACTGGAAGGTGAAAAGAAACGAACCACGTGTGGCAAGCGATATGCCATGGCTGTAACCAATCCATCTGAAGGAACAAATGAAGTAGATGGCCATTTTGGTCTAGAAATAGAGGCGGATCATCTATATGTCAGTAAATATAGGAAGAAGATTACACAACAATCAAGGTTCAAGAAGGTGATTGCTAATTCATGGGAAACCGGCTGAAATAAACTATGAAGCAGTGAACGGTCTGCACTTTTCTGAAATTGGACAATGAAGATGCAATCATCATCTTACAATTTTTCTAGAAAGAATTTAATGACATATGGCATTAGAAATAAATCATAGGACAAGAATGGAATAAGGAGAAAAAGACTTAAGCAATAATGTGCAATTACTATTACAAAATTTTCTTCACAGAAACAGAGATTCAGCAGCCCTAAAATATAATCTGCATTGTGACAAGGAATTTAAACGCAAGGGATTGCTACGAAAAGAAGAATTTCTGAACAACAAGTGAGTTAACGGAACCATCCGTTTTACCTGAAATCCCGAATCCTACGACCTTGGACTTCAAATACTCCAAGGGCACCATTTACTAGTGCAAATGCAAAACTCTCTACAGTTTCTTCATGCGACCCATCCGAGCCCACAGACTCTGCAGATATCATATATGTCAATTACCAACCCTTCGAAAAGGATGCATCAAAGACTGGGTTATATTCAGGATAACATAGTTTAAATGTCATAAACATCTTACTAGAGTCCGCTGACGCCAGTGCTGAAGCAGTTACTCCTTCGGATGCCGAGAGCAATTGTTTGGAAGGACGTGGAACTGCTGGAAGCGTCCATTCTACTACCGTAAAAGGAAGAGCTAATGATCTAAGCTACACAATAAGAAGGAATAACAAACACAAAATGATTGATTAGAATACATAACCTCGAAAAGATAGTAAACACTCCAAAAGTTAGACATGACGTATTTATAAACAAGCCTCAAATGCAAGAGGATATCTATATTAAGAACCTTATAGTTCCTGTTCTGAACCATGCTACACACCACATTACTTTCTCCTTGCAAGAATACACACTGACATGGCTATAAAGACTTTCTAGCACTTGGAAAAGGGGAGCGGCAAGAAAAGGCCAACAGAGAGTATGTTGCTTTAAACGACTCTCCTCTAATTTTCAAAAGGAACAAGCTTTATCCTTTCAAGCATAATCGATCTCATTAGGCATTATGATGTTCAAGACCCAACATAAACCAGTCTATTCTGTGGTGCCAAATTATTCATCCTTACTCAAGTTTCACATGCAAAAAGCGTAACCTGGTCAAGGGAATATTATTTGAAAGTAAATGGACATACAAAGAAAAAATCATAGGGATGAGAAATTATAAAATGTAGGATGGGACATCTGAAGAAAAAAAGTCAAATGGATAAAAAGTTACAGAACTTAAAGCAATTTCTAAGCTTATAAACATGAGAAAGTTTTGACCAAAAAAAAAAACAGATGAGAAAGAAAACGTTGTTGTCATCTACTCAGTGGTACTAAGTCACGTAGAAAAAGCAGAGCTACTTTGGGGTTTGAGCTCACTCACCATGACTGGATGCTTGGTCATTGCCCAAACTTCTACAGGAGCATCACGAAATAGAATTAGAAGATACCTGCAACAGGACAGAGAAAAGATTTTCTCAGCATCAGAGAAGGTATCTAAAAGCTCTTGACCCAAGTAATAACTTCCACTTTTACAATAGCTCCTCATCCTTGAAATAGTGAACCAGTATCTTCTATGATCTACATTTGACATTTGTCATCTCATAGTGGAACAGATTTTCAAATACCTACATGAGACACTGTTTCTAAGCTTAAACTGTCAATGACAAGCTGATAGCTTGAAGTGCACGAAGCCATTCGGGACATTGTCAATAGGCATCAATTACTCAAGCAAAACGAGTTACATTAAAATCCAACCTTCCGGAAGAAGAAGTTCTAAGAGCTCTTATGGGAGTACGCTCTGGCTTTTGTAAATCCCGAAATGGTTTATTCGACCCACTCCTAAGGCAGGTAACCACAAGCTTATTTATGTAGCCTCTGCTTTTGTCATTCACCTGAACCACAAACCGATGCATGATGTTAGATGTCAAATTCACAGTTCTATTAATTTTTCAATAAGCTACTGGAAATAAAAATAAACCTAACACTCTTCTTAATCGTGGAAGAAACCAATCCCAAATTATAAATCACTAGGAAAAACAGAAGAAAGCAATGAGACGTAACATGTTCCACTTTGAAATGTATTTGCACACCTGACTGTATGAAAATGAAACTAATCTTGAATTTCCAAGCCACCGAAGTCCCCTAACTACACCAATATGAACCGAAGTGCTTGCAGCAACAGCATTTGTCGATACATCAACAACATCGATTGTTCCGTTCTGAGTTCCCAAAGCCACCAAAGGAACAGCTGCCGCAGGAATGTTACCCCCTCCTTCATTTGAAACCAACCCGTAAATCAATCGATTTAGTATTCCTAGGAACACTTTTAGTGTTACGTATACAAGGGAAAATAAAACTAACTCGCTAGGGTTGCTGTAAGAGAAGGAGTTGGTACAGCAAGTGTAGAGACTGTGGAAGAAAGAAGCTGAAGCTGTCCAGATAGGCTGATCTGCATTGAGCGATGTAAACAAGTAAAGGCCACTAAACACGTATTTTGGAAAACACAACCGTAAATATGAGGAACCTGCTAACACCAAACTTCTATCCTCTGGAGGAACAGCCATTAAGTAATTAAGGAACTAGTTAACCCAAAAACCTTCCAGCCACCAACCTTAAATGATAGGTCTGATTTGCCCAAGGAGGAACTTGATGTGTGGCCTCTACTGCGACTTGTAGGTGCAACAACTAGTCCATCATCCAGATCTGAGGAATCCTTTTTCTGGATTGCTCCAGGAGGTGCTGCTTCAGTGCCTTCAGTACCCATGTCCAAGTCTGACGCATTTTTCAGAGCATCTTCAACTCCTTCAGCACTTAAGACCCACTTCCATATTTTACCATCATCAGAAAGGGAGATAAGAGTTGTCTTAGAAACAAGAAGGCTTTCGTCGTAAAAGTCAAATGGGTTATCAAAATCCATAGAGGAAGCTCCATCTGGGTGAAGTTTTGTAATGGTTTGCATGGTGGAGTCCGATTGACTGAGGAGAACAGCCAGAGCTGACGGAGAAGGGATGGACATTCCAATAGATGGCATAAATTCTTCCATGGTACACATGACATGCACCTGTTCTCCTCTGCAATGATATGAAACCAGCAGTAGTTTAGATGAATATCCAAGTTTAAGCAACGTAACAAGATACAAAGTTATATTCATAACATGCTTTGAACCATGTATCTCAGACACTATATAAAACGAAGCTAGACACTAGAACAGTTCAAATATGACCATATATATGGGTATTGACTTGTTCCTTTCCCAGAGATGCAGAACTTTAGATTTGGAACCCATTACCAACCCTATGAATTGATGACTGCTGTGATTTCAGCAAGTTGATTTTCTCAAAGACTAGCATGGGCCATTAAACATGAGCTAATATAGCTTCGGAAGCTTCCTATTTCAGTAAGTTCTCCTAAACATTCTCACGTTTAAAGAAGAAAAACAATAAAAGAAGGCTTATCGAAGCAGATAACTAAAGTCTATAAACACGCACCATTAACCTGAAATCTATTAAACATAAAGTACAACTAAGCAGATAATCAGACTTCCCATCTTTTCCCAGTGATATCCTCCAGAGAGGAGAGCATGATTTTTAATAGGCATTCCTAAAATCAGTATGGCGCATAGACTCTTTACAAAATAAGACTTGTAACATGTGAAGGGTGATTTGCTTCAACCATCTGATTCAAGGAACAGCTAATCCATGAATGAAAGTGACCGGAAAACAAAACCCTGAAACAGCAATGGCTAAAATGAAGGCAACCAAAAGGGACAGAAGAGCGATATCTTACTCTTTCCGACGCCAAATGCTGAGCCTACCATCGACATGAGCACAATAAAGCAACTCCTTGTTCGGATCCGGCAAGACATCCATAAACTTGGCGCAACCGCGAGGTAATGGCGCGGCCGAGAGAGTCGTCTCATATTGCAGATCAAACACCAACAGCTCCCTGGGAAACGTCACAAACAGTATATTCTTCCAGTGTGGCGAGAAGGCAAATCTGGCCAAGTACAACGGAAATGCCGCCGAAGCAGGCGAAGAAGAAGAAGAAGAAGAAGAAGAAGAAGAAGAAGAAGAAGAGGAGTTGCCATTACTGGCGGCCTCTCTTTCCAGCCTGAGCAGCTCAGTGAAATCCGTCTCTATCTGCATCTCCTGAATCACGACGTCATTCTCGGTGTCTCCGAGTACCTTGATCGACAAGAGGAATCCCTTGAGGCCAAGGACGCAGAAATGGCGGGAATCATAGGGATCGCGGCGGAGGCAGGAGAGAATCTCTGTGCCGGCATCGTACTTCCAGAAAACTCCGGCGGAGGTGGGGGTGTAGATGGAGAGAAAGGAAGAGGCCGAAATGGTGGCGAGGACATGGGAATCATGGCGAGCCTGAACCCAGCAGAGGTCCTGGATGCCAAGCTTGGGATCGGAGGAGGGATTAAGCCAGACGACGACGGAGCGAAGATGGAAGTCAACGAGGGCGAGACGGCCGTGGCGGTCGGCGACGGCGAGGAGAAGGTGAGAGGCGGAGGGCTCGGTGGAGAGGAGATCGCGGGGGAGGGGGAGAGGGATCCAGCGGACGGAAGTGACGAAGGGGGAGAGGGCACCGGGAGGAGGAGGGAGAGGGATAGTGGAGACGAGCTGGAGAGAGCGAGAATCGACGACAGAGACGGAGGAGCCAGAGGCGAAGGCGAAGAGACCGGAGGGACTGAGATCGGCGGATCCGAAGTTGTTGCGGCTGGGAGGACCAGGGAGAGTGGAATCCCAGGTATCGGTTGGTGACGGCTTCGATGCCGCCATTGTTGCAACCAGCTTTCTGAAAATCAATCTCTCTTTACAATGAATGGATTTCAAGAGAGAGAGAGTGGAAATGGAAGAGAAGCGAGAAATGAGAGAAATGTCATTTCATTTGTGCTCCAAGCGAGATACGTATGTATGTATGTACCTTTTTTTGATAACAAAACACAGCAATTGTAGAGAGAGTTTATTTGTATTTTCATCGACACCATTTGGTCCTCTGTATATTGTGCATCACACAGGAGAGACGATCTTAAAACATGACTAAGTCGTCTGCTTTCTAATGCTTTTTTCACTTGACAACAATATCAGGATGATTAAAGAAACCATCCATGTTCCTATCTACGTTTCGTTTCGTTTTTCTCACTTCACAGGACGCACCCCGACGGTTCTGACACGGAATCTGTACTGAGGCCGAGACTCATCACCGTCATCGCTGTCTTCATCATCATCTTCATCACTGGAATCGTCTTCAACTGTATCCCAACGGGCGTAATCGAGTGTTGAATGACCCTTGGGCTTAGGGATGGCTTGCCATCCATTGGACAATGGCTCTTCTCTAACCTCTGGTGTTTTGGGTGCACCAACTTCCCCCTTGTTTGTTGTCTCTACCTCTCTTCTGGTGGAAACTAGTCTCTCGTCTCTTCTACTTGCCTTTTCCTCTGTGTCCTCTTCTTCTTCATCTTCTTCCAACTCCGCTTCAGATTCAGGAATTGGAGCAAGGGACTTTGCTTGACCAAGAAAAAAACCAAGCCACGATTCTTTAACCCTAGAGGCTACAGGACAGAGCTAGTTATACTAAAAAGGAAAGCAAGAGAGAGTATACCAACTGCGTCCTCAAGCGAGCCTCGAGGTTCTGATAAACCTCAGAATCAGGGTTCAACTCCATGAGCCTGCTCACATCGAAAAGAGCAGAATGGTATTCTTTAAGGGTGACTAATGTCTGCGCCCTCAGCATCAACGCTCCGCTGTGTTTCTGATCAAGCTCCAGCACCCACGTGCATTCTTCTGCTGCCTGAAGGATCCAAATACAAATAACTGATGAAACAAATTTCTTCCGAAATTGGAATTCTGTTTTGATTCAATTCACCATCTCACCTATGTAATTCAAATGTAAAATATAGACAAGGAGATCCAAGGAAGAAAAACCTTTTTGAAATCGTGCAATTTCAGATAACAAGCGGCGCGGTTGCTGTGAAGAGCGATCTTCTGCGGCTTGGCCTTCGCCGCCGTGAGGGCCTGCGTATAGAAGAGAAGCGCCTCCTTGTACTTGCCGTCCCTGTAGAGCTGGTGCCCCCTCTCCACCTTGCCTGACGCCGCCGCCGCCGCCGATGCCATACTCCCGGCGAAGATCCCAATCAAACCGTAGATTTGATCAAACTAATAAATCGAAAGAGATCCAGAGAGGAAGGAGGAATAATAATAATGGCGAGTGAAGCGTAAGACCTGGATATGAATCAGAAACATCCTCAATGCAAATTATATGATTTATTTAATAATCGATTTTGGGAATTAGGGCTTTTTTTTGGGATTTATATGATTTTAATCCGTTAAATTCAGAATCCCGCCATCTGGCACCAAGGCTGGGTTGGTGGGTGATACAGGGCCCATTTAACAGTCCACTCAGGCCCAAACTTACCCGATGTTACATTAGTGTAAATGGTCATGAAATATTTTCTTGAGATAATTAAGAAATTGTTATTAAAACTGGGGTAAACATACATAGAGAAACTGATGTTGATGAGTTATTAGAAACGATCGATAATACGCATAGCAGCATCGGAGAGTTGGGCATAGATAGTGATTTGGCTGTAAAATGGGGAAAGCTGAAACTTGGCAGCAAGGAGATTGTCTCTACAGCTCAGAGGAAAGCCAAGCGCAAGCTTTACCGATTGGTCGGCTTTGTCGTAGTCACCGGTTTTCAGACCGTTCTGGGCATCCGGCAGAACTGAAATTGCATTGGACAAGTCGTTTTTGCAACCCTCTAGAGCGGTCTTGATTGCATCACCTTTTTTTTCTTTCTTTGACAATAGTAGTTTCGTAATGTTGCTGCACAAAAATACACTATACGTTATTTATATACTAGACAAGGAAATAAATAAAGTCGATGATTAGTGAAAACTTGCTTGGTGAGGATATGAAGGTGAGAGTCGAGACAGTGTAGGACGATGCCGGCGATGCCAACAGGGTCGGCACGAAGGGAGGCACCTGGGTCGGCTTCGAGACATTGCATGCATATGGTCGGGACTCGTGCATTGTGGCATTCCCTTATCATCAGCTCCTTTTCGGCGTAAATGGAGATTGGAGAGATCATCACCACCACAACTGTTGCCACAACAAACCTCATCATCATCATCATGCTAAATTGCTAAGCAAGTACTTTTTTTTTTTTGGTTTTGAGGAGTATGAGTGAAGTGCTTATTTAAACTAAAAATCTGGGAATGAGTGATAGGTCACGAGTCACTATCTGTTGTTACACCTCTTTGCTCTCATGAGTCATAATACAACCAAAAATGCAATCTGATCACATCGGATTCCATATGGAATTCTCGCTTTATTATTTTAAAGGGTAATTAAAATTTGTACATTATTCCTTCACAAGCTTACTATTAAATTCAATTTTATATATTTACAGCTACCCACCAACCTTTAATTAATATCATGTTAGTTATTAATTAATTCCCTAAGTAAAACTACTTCTATGTTTTCTATTAAATACAGCCTGTTGTATATTGTTTAAAATCGAGACTGCTTGACAGTTGTAAATGTTGATTCATTTCATTAGTTTTGCAACTTAACCAAAAAAGGCAAAAAAAGGAAAGGATCTATACATCGAACCAGTTCATTGAGTGCTAATACAATTAGTCACCATATACATAGTCTTTTTGTTTCTATCTTTTGTTTTTCTATATGCAATAACTTTGCACAAAACGAATTGGTATAATATAAGACTTTTTTGTAATATGAAATGCAAGTTAAATAATCATTAGTATATGAAAGTTGAATAATTTAATATTACAAGGAAAACAACAACAACAAAATAAAGTAAACAAGAAGCAGCAAGTATTTGATTCTCATGTAAAAGCGGGACTAGTAACCTGTAAGTCTGTAACACACGAACAAAATCACAGAAATAAAACCATCAAGACTCAAATGACGGACAAACTTATGATGTTACGAAATCTTGCATCGTTTTCAGACCAAAACACAAATTATCCAAAGTTGCTAAGAGAAAGAAACAGCACAAAAAATAGAATACAGGGTTGTTATGTTGCAGCATATCCCTATTCGTCGTCATTTTCGCTCTTAGACTTCTTCTTCTTCTTGCTGTGACCATCATCAGTCTCCTCGTCTCCCCCAGCTTTGCTCTTCTTTTTCTTCTTCTTCTTTGATTTCTCATTCTCCTCTGCTGTCTCCATCTTCTTCTTCTCTTTCTTCTTCTTCTTCTCTGACTTCTCCTCATTCATTGCCTCCTCTTCGTCTTCACCCTTAGCATTCTTCTTCTTGCTTTTCTTCGCTGAGGCCTCCACTGGCTCCTTCCCTTCCTCATCTACAGGGGTCACCGATCAAACACCAAGTCCACCATAAAAAGAGGACTCTTTGAAAAGAAAAAAAAATTCAAGAAATACCTTTGGTTTGCAGATTTTCTATCACCTCCTTCATTACATCCACGTTCTTACGTGGGGCAACACCTTTGTCATAAAAGTCTAGCCTTTCCTCAACTTGTTCGCGAAGCTTCTCACCAAAGGCCGTAGTTGCACCATCTGCATAGGACGACATCAGGGCACATAATTTAACACTTTTAAACATATATCATAACCCAAAGCTCTTCTCCAGGGCGTTTTGAGAGTTTACCAGCAAAACAATCAATCCGGGATGCTATAGAGCACTTGTTTGCAAGATAACGAGCAATACGGCCCTTGTTCTTAGCAGATGCTCGGCCAATGAACGACGAATGGAAAATCAAGCCATATTTGGGTGTATTTCCACGTGTTTTAAGCGCCCTGAAGTGAAACACCACACCGGTGCATGTCACAAGCAGCACTAGAAGAAACTTGAAATAAAAAAAAAACACAAAAAGACAGCTCTATGATTTTGCACCTGAAAAGCGCTTTCTCGGCTCCAAGAATCTGGAGGGTGGAAGATGGGCATTTAGCAAGGTTAGTCAGACTTCCAGCATGTGAAATCAAACGAGCACCGACCATTTCTCCAATCAAGGCTGCCAAATTAGGAGCAATGTCGCTCATCTTAGCAACAAGATAATCATAGAGCTTCTTTCTGTAGTCAGCGAGGTCCATAACTCTCTGAGCAAAGGTCTGTACATTGATCAAGTCAACCGGTGATAAATCCTGGCCTGTGACGAAGGAAGAAAATAAATGTCTCAGATCAAGAGAGAACAGAAACAACCAAGTAGTTCATAGCTACCAATAAACCTAGCTCAAGAAATTTACCCATGGAAGCTTTTCCAGCTTCGACAACCTCCTTTGCCTTATCTTCATCCCCTAAAACTTCAGTAAGCATTGGGATGTGCTCTTCAGTCAACTTTGACTTGTCATCAATCATCTTCGAAACACGGGCGTAAAGATAGTTGTCATTAACTATCTTCACTAGCTCGGGGAAGTGCCACGAATACCATTCCCTGTAATTGACTAGTCATCTACCAGTTTTTATCAAGGTAAATTGGCAACACATAGTTTGAAAGGGAAAACAACAAAACAAACCTGACTCTCATGGCAAAGGAATTAATATCCTTATCAAGGGTGTCAAGCAGGAAAATAGCTTGAATAACCATGTTATCAACTCGGTTAACATTGAACTTGACCTTGGCTCTGCTGTAGCTGTGAGCTAATCCAAGTTGAGATTTTTCCAGATCACCAGGCTTCATTAAATAACATAGAAAAAACAAACATTCGTGAACACACAATAGCATGGGAACTAAGTAACAATAGCAGAGGAATTGAGTAAATACCTTAAGGTCCTTGATGAACCTATCAAAATGCAGGCGTACACCTCGGAGAAGCTCAAGTACGAACTCATTGCTCTGGCACGGGATTTTAGTGGCTTCAAATATATGCGAACCGAGTTTAGGCTCAGCCATTCCTAAGCTGAACTTGGGTTTCTTGCCTTCCTTAACTTTAGGAAGATTCAACTCCAGGAAACTTCTAAGCTCGTCAGTCATAACCCCTGCCAAAGATCAATGATATAAGCAAAACCAAAAACAAACAAAATAGTCTGTTTCGAGTTCCCAGAAACACGCAACAGAAGGCAATGAAGAAGTTACCTTCAGAGACGGCGTTAACTTGGTTGAGGGCATCGAGCGCAGACTCGAAGGGATGAAACGCTGTGAGCTGAACAACACGGCCAAAGCGACTGAGGTCGGAGACGGAGCTCCGGACGGCCTCAGTGTTCTGTCCGATCTCATCAAGTCCGTGCGCCTCGAAGAGGCCATAGCCAGAAGAAGATTCGTAGAGAAGATACATAGCCATTTCGGAGGAGAAACTAAAACCCTAAACTATGAGCGAATGAAAGTCCCGTAAGAGAACGAAACTAGGGTTTCAGGGTTTAATACGATTATTTGTTAATCATAGGGCTACAGATTCAATGGACCAGGCCCATTTAATGGTGTGGAAATTGATTTAGCTCTAAAGTCCAATATAGGCCCATCATGACGAGACAAAACCGCTTCAAGTTGAAGAATGAAGATGAAAAAAGCAAGTTCTAAAATAAGTATTATTTTATTTTATTGAATTAAAAGTGAAATCTGTTTCTCCTATCAAACCAAGAAAATATTGATCTTCATAGTCATATACACAAACATCTCTATAGCCACCATAGTTACAGAGAAGAGTTACACATGGTCTTCGTCATCTTCCCTCATTGATTTTGGCTCCAAGCATTGGCTTAGAGTCGTTTCTGGGTGATATCTCGGAGCCATGTGTCACAAAGCTCGTGGAGTAAGACTCAGAAGCGCCTGTGTCGTCTTTGGTTTGAAAGCCGCTGAGAGATGAGCTCGTGGTGTCATCAAACCTCCAGTCCGTTAGGTAGCCTGGCTTAGAAGTGACATCACTGACCTCAACGTCTCCTGAAAGCATGGCCACCACTCGCGACATTGGTGGTCTCAAGGCATGAGATGTCTGAGTGCACAACAGAGCTATCCCTATCATGCGTTTCACTTCGTCCATGTCGAATTCAGTCAGCTCATTATCAATTAGTTCAACTTCACGGCTTTTCTCGTGTAGATTCCATGCCTGTAACCAGAAACACACGATCATTATCAACTTTTTTTCTGAAGGTCACAACACAGATCTCAAACTTTCTTCATTTACAATCAGTTATAACAAGTAAGGACGTACCCATTCAAGAAGATATCTTTTTTCATCCTCCAAGTTCTCATCAGAGTTTGGCCTTCCACTCACTAGCTCAAGAGCCACAACACCAAAGGCATACACATCCGTTTTCTCTGTTAGATGTCCACGCATGGCATACTCTGGCGCAAGATATCCACTGCATTGGTACAACAACAGCACGAAAATGTGTTACAAAAATCCATAATTGTGTTGCAAATCAAACGTATAGCCTAGGCTGTCAGGTTTTGGGGATACATACATCGTCCCTGCAACTCGGGTACTTATATGGGTTTTCTTGTCATCATATAGTTTTGCAAGCCCAAAATCAGAAACTTTTGGGACCAGCTTAGAGTCAAGCAAAATGTTGCTTGCCTTCACATCCCTGTGAACTATGCGAAGCCTCGCCTCCTCGTGGAGATAAACTAGACCTCTGGCAACTCCCAGACATATCTCATAACGGGTTGACCAATCAAGATGTAAAGTCTTATCCCCTGCAACATCGAAATCAATGGAAAGTGCAGGATGAGTGCTTTTAGCTTGGCAGAAGCATGGGATGATAAATCATGTTTTTGAGCGTACCAAATAGAGCATGATCAAGACTTCCGTTAGGAAGGTATTCATATACAAGCAAACGATGATCTCCTTCATAGCAGCACCCATAAAGTTTTACTAAGTTGCGATGTTGAACTGCAGAAATTGCTACAATTTCTGCCACAAATTGCCCCTTCCCTTGCCGGGATCCCACCGACAACCGCTTCACTGCGACCTCTCTTCCATCATTGAGTTTTCCCTGTTCAATGTGTTATTCGAAACAAAACATATTAAAAGGTATCACATATACTCTGATTTCCTAGTATCTCGAAGTAGATTCAAATTTTTTGTCATTACGTTATGGGACTTACCTTATAAACAGGCCCAAATCCTCCCTCTCCAAGCTTGTTAGAGGGATCGAAATCTTGAGTTGCACTCCTAAGTTCCGAGTATGTAAAGGTGTAGGGCTTTACGTCCATACTAAGTAGCTCTGCAAGAAAAAGGTCCGTTCTTAAAATGAACAAATTTAAAAGATGATATTCAAGTTTAATTTTTAAGAAGAGTGCCAAAATTGTTCAGCTCAAAGGCTTGTTTGTGTTCTTATTACGTCTATACCTTCATCATCTGTGTACCGTTTTCTTCTTTTTCGGATGATGAAGATAGCCACACCTGCAAAGATGCTCAAAAGTCCTACGCCAACAATGACACCCACAATAGTACCAGTCCTGTTCTTTCCCTTTGATGGTGGCCTATTGCCCACAGTTGGTGTAAAATCTGAACAGCAATATGTAACAGTTAGGCACTAACTAGCATCAGGAAATAATGAAAATCAGGACAAAAAACGATTCGCCATTTGTGTTACCTG
>OVAY01002262.1:0-19499 GCA_900406395.1 Kernera saxatilis | reverse complement strand
CTCAAATGCGTTCAACTCTACTCGAGTGTTTCTAGACCCAGATCTTCCGCATATCAACGAGCTCATGTCNGACCCAGATCTTCCGCATATCAACGAGCTCATGTCCTTGTATGGATGATCTATTATTGATTTGGTTGTTTAAATTAATAGTTTTGATTTAGTTTAATCATTATATTTATTTTTTATGAATAGTTGGTGTTACGTTTGTTTTTTTTTATAGGTTACCACATGACAAACTTACACTTAACCGTCAGAGCAATGTGCAGCTATACATCGGCTCTCCGGTTGATCTGAACGATGAATTCTTCAATAAGAATATGAGGAGGACAATAAGTGCAATTGTTTCTTCGCGTGATGTAATTTAAGTTTATTCTTTATATTTTTGAGATTCTATTTTATCTTGGTTATATTGTTTAAATTTTATCGACTGTTATTGTAGGTTGGCAAGTTTGTAACCATTGCATCGATTAATACTATTGAAGCACCTAGGTGGTATTATATGTTTTGCAAAGCATGTAATAAGAAGGTCCAACCATGCGAAGAAATTTCAGGATATGATGGTCCACCTTTGTTTGATTGTCTGAGTTGCAATAAAGATGTTTCGGATGTATCGCGAGGTATTTATATTTTGTATTTCCGTCGTGTATATTTTGAGTTTCATTCTTTATGTTCTTAACGTGTTTGTTTTTTGTTTATTTTTTAGATATCTTCTCCGTTTGAATGTTTCTGATTCAACCGGTGAGGAAGCTAAGTTTTGTTGTTTTCAATACTGTTGCGGAAGCTTTTCTTGGTCGTTCTGCTGTGGAATTGGCTGAAGAAGTTGCTGAGGTGCTGTATTAGTTTTTTTTTTATTATATATTTTAGTTGTTGTAATTTATTAACATATATATATTTTTATATACAAAAATTAATGGGTTGTAAGAAGATCCAATGGTTTTGCCGGGAGCGCTGACAGATCTGATAGGAAGAGAGTTTTTGTTTAAGATTGGTGTAAGTGAAAAGGACTTACAAATCAGGAAACCATCATATAATGTTGACATTATTTGTGGCGACGATGAATTGATCGAAAGATTTCAATCGCAAAGTGATCCACATGTATTGTTGTGATCTCTATTTGTGTGTATTTTTTTATTTGATTTTGTAATTTTTATTAAGCTAAAGTTTATGACATTCTTTAGGAATCTATAACCGTTGGGAGTTCTGTTGGTAGTCCAGACGTTTCGCTGGGATCGTCTTTGACGACGTCGGGAAAACGACCGGTTGGATCTATGGATCAAGATAGTGAAGGTCCTGCGAGTGTTAAGTCTAAAAGAAATAGAGTCTTGAGGAAAAAATGATGTTGTCTTATTTTATATTTGGAATATTCCATTTCTAATTTCGTTATGTGTCCTCGAATTGTTTTCGTATGGTTTTTTTTTTGTGTTTTTCGATTATATCTGGTAATTTATATCAATATTATTTTATTGGGTAAATTTTGGTTTCCGATTTATTGTCAATGCCCTAACCAAAGAAATACAAATTATCTATCTTATAAATCTATATAATTGTAATTAATTCGTTGTGTCGTATGTAAACGATAAATACAATTATGTTTTAACACAATGTTGTTTATAATATACATTGTGGTTGAATCATATTAATTATTTAATATCTTCTTTTAATGCAAAGGACAAGTCAAAATAACAATTAAAGGGAAGGATGCTCGGTAAAAACTAATCTCCTTATAATAAATGAATTCGTTTTGCAAGTTTACTATTACGGGTAGTTCCTACAAAGGATCGTACAAATTACGTATACAAGAAAGACCTGAATTCTTAATGTAGATGCTACATAGTTGGTTATCATCCTTCAGAGAATACGAGCGTAAAAGGAGTGTCCGTTGACAAAAGGATCACCCTAAGATGTTCATCTCATGGATATTGAGAACGAATCAAATCAGTAGATCTTCTCTTATTCGAACTTTCGGACGTACTCCTAAGGAAAAAAGGTCAAAAAGATTGAGAAAAATCATTCATTCACATATACTGACGAAGGATACCTCGAAAAGTTAATGATTATTAATCCGTTTTAAAAATAGAAATGATCTTTTAGTTTAACTATATAGAAAAGGAAAATTGTGTTTGTTTAATTGGTAATTATCCTCATATAGATATAGATTAGGTATTTTTTATTAATATATATACATTGATATATATTAACGTGCATGCTATAAATTATACTCTTTGATCTAATTAGGTTTCAAGAATTATCGATCATCTTCTATTTCTGAATTGGTATACGATAGTTGTTCCATTGATTATCAATGTTTATTTTGTTTACAACCGATTGGTTCGTTCTTTATACTCACGTAAAACTTTGTGTTTTATTTTTTTGTTTGATAGAGTTCAATGAAATCGATAAAGCAACCTCCGAAGATTCTTAGATCGGACATCCTAAGGATTCACAAAACCCGTTAGTCAAAGTTAACATGTAAATATTGTAAATAAATTGTTTGCTCTTAGTTGTGATGTAAATAATTGTTTTTGTTGGTAGATATTGTTTCAAGAAAAGAGCAGTATGCTCCAATGATTCCTAATCATCAGGAGGTTTCAAACTATCCTGATAGTCGTGCCAAACGTTTTACCTATAATCAGCTACTAGAATTTCGTACTCCAAGACAAATACGTTATCAACAAGCGAGATATCGACGAATGGAAATTCTTAGAAAGAAAATAGCAGATTTATCCACAGATTCTGCAGGTAATGTTTGTAATACTTCAAATTACTTGATCAACGTTTATAATTATTTTTCTATTTACATTCTGGATTCTTATACATGCAGATTTGTTAGCTCAAGTAAACGAGTTAGAAGACTTTGTTTGTTTTGTGGCTACTGATTCTGAATCTGACGAAGGAGATGATCCTGTTCAACAACGTGATATTCCGGTTCGGAGGGATGATAACAAAAAAAATTACACGTCGTTCAAAACGGATATCTTTGGAGGAAGTTATTGCTGATAATGTTAAATCGATTAATGGTATCCTCTTTTAGAATTTGACTATATTGTTTTAATTAATCAAGTTATTACATCTATTTAATAATGATTTTACAAGTTATGAAGATGATGGAGATCCTTCTTATATGTGTGAATATTGCAAAGCTTTTATGTCGTTTGGAGAACGGTTAAACAAACGAGTTAAAAAGGCAACACCAGTTTTCTCGATGTGCTGCTGTAAGGGAAAAGTTGATTTACCGCTGCTTAGGTCTCCTCCCAATTATTTGCTAGCATTGTTTTATAATAGTTCGGATGAGAAGAGCAAACATTTTCATGAACATATACGAGTGTATAACATGATGTTTTCTTTTACCTCTTTGGGAGGAAAAATTAACCATCGCATTAATGATGGTAAAGGACCTTATGTGTTTCAATTATGTGGTGAGAATTACCATCGTATAGGTGACATGTTACCAAGTCTCGGTCAAGACCATGTATTTTTGCAGCTCTATATTCATGATACTGTGAATGAGATCTCGAATAGGAAGATTGCATACGGGTATTTTTTTTTAATTGGTTTTTCCTTGATTGGTTGACTTCTTTTATATTTATTTTTATTTTTTAACGTGAGTTCTGATTTTATTTCACTGTGATTGTAGTAAAACCGGATCGTCTGATAGGCTCCGTGATGCTGTCATCGATCGTTTAAAAAAAATGCTTGATGCTTATAATCCTTATGTTAAAGTGTTCAGAACGGCTGGTGAAAGAATACGATCAAACGATGATTCTCGGGGTTTTAAATTGGTGTTGTCGAGTGGTAGAAACACTGATGGTAGAACTCATAATTTACCTTCTGAAAATGATGTTGCAGCCCTTATACCTGATGATTTTCAGATGGATATTAATGCGAGAGACATTGTAATCGAGAGTAGAACGGGACAGATGCAAAGGATAAGTGAGTTACATCCTGCTTATTTAGCTTTGCAGTATCCACTGTTGTTTCCTTATGGAGAAGATTGTTTCAGATTGGATATTAATATTGGTTTCATTGATACAGCTGGGAGGAAAAGAACAAATGTAACTATGCGGGATTTTTTTGCTTTCCGCATTCAGATGAGATCTGGTGAAGCGTCTACTGTACTCATGTCTGGAAGGCTGTATCAGCAATTTCTAATGGATGTATACACCATGATCGAATCCAACAGGTTGCGTTATATTTTTTTTAATCAGAAGAATCTTTGATGTGAGAATTATGACAAAATTGTTGAGTCGGCTAAACGCGGTGAATGTAATCTAGCTGATCATGGGAGGAGAATACTGATACCGTCTTCTTACACTGGGGGTAAGAGGTATATGATGCAACATTATTTGGATGCGATGGCAATTTGCAAGTATTATGGTTTTCCTGATTTCTTCATTATGATCACGTGCAATCCTAATTGGCCTGAGGTTACAAGATATTTGCAAAAGCATCGTCTAAAAACGGAAGATAGACCAGATATTTGTTGCAGGATTTTTAAGATTAAGCTTGATAATCTTATGGATGATTTAACTAATGGTGAAACATTAGGCATAGTTAATGCATGTATTTTATTAAGTTCAGCAATGTTTTAATTTTTTATTTGGTTCGTAAGATATATAAAATAATGTTTCGTGTAGTAATCCGTCGTGTTCTGTTTATACATTATATTATATTTAGTATTTATATTGTAATTTTAAAAAGTTATTTATTCTCTGTTTCTAATATATGCTGTGTATATAGATATATTGGTGTTTTGACAAATTACCATTCCTTGTTTTTTCTTATTGTTCAGCTATGTACACTATTGAGTTCCAGAAAAGAGGTTTACCACATGCACATATTGTGGTATTTTTGCATCCATATTCCAAGTTGCCTACGGGTGATGACATTGATAAACATATTTGCGCAGAGATTCCCGATCAAGTGCTTGAACCATATATATATGAAGTTGTTAGTGATAATATGATTCATGGTCCGTGTGGAGAAGCCAATAAGAACAACGTTTGTATGGTGGATGGACATTGTTCTAAATTTTATCTGAAACCTTTCAGCTTTAATACTAAGGTTGATAATGATGGTTTTTCGGTTTACAGGCGACGAGATGATGGACGGTTTATCACAAAAAGGGGTTTTAATTGTGATAATAGGTATGTTGTTCCGTATAACAAGGTTTTGTCTGTTCACTATCGTGCTCATATCAATGTTGAGTGGTGCAATCAGACACGTTCTATCAAGTATCTCTTCAAGTATATTACTAAAGGATCTGACTATGTTAGAGGTGCTGTTGAGAAAGATGGAGATGTTCCCCTTGAGAATGATGAAGTCAAGAAGTTTTTTAATTGCCGGTATGTTTTTATATATCGTATAAAAACACGTATTTCTTTAAATGTGTTTGTTTGTTAATGTGGGGTTTGTGCGTTTAGGTATTTATCTGCATGCGAATCTACGTGGAGAATTCTTGCTTTTCCTACTCAATATCGGACTACAGCTATGATGAAGCTTTCCTTTCACTTGCCTAATCAGCACTTGGTTGTTTACAATGAGGATGATCCGGTTGACGAGGTTATGGAACGCCAAACTGTCGCTATGACGAAGTTTATGGCTTGGATGCAGTGCAATCAGATATATGATATAGCAAGAGGTTTAACGTATTCTGACTTTCCATCGAAGTTTGTTTGGAAAACAGCGGAAAAAGTCTGGCAACCACGGGAGAAGGGTTTTGCGATTGGCAGGATTACCTATGTTCCACCTTCGTACGGTGAGGTTTATTACTTGAGGGTTTTGCTAAATATCGTTAAAGGACCAATAAACTTTAAAGAAATAAGGACGGTTGATGGTGTCGTTCATCCTACGTTCAAAGATGCCTGTTTAGCATTGGGTCTTCTTGATGATGACAAAGAATATATCGATGCAATTACAGAAGCTAATCTATGGGCTTCGGGAGCATTTTTACGGAGATTATTTGTTTTAATATTGTCGTCTGGGAGTCCTACTGATCCTCTTTGCATTTGGAATGCGACTTGGGAAATGTTATCGGATGATATTTTATACAGACAAAGGCTAGACATGCGGCGTCCCGGTATGATTGTTTGAAGATCATCTTTTAAAAAATTTAAATACAATTGTATTCGTCTGTTTTACTTATTTTTGAATTTTAATGCAGATTTAATTTTGTCTCAAGACCAGATCAAGAATTTGGCTCTGGCTGACATATATCAGATGTTACTATTTCATGGAAGTTCTTTGGGGAGTTTTAAGACCATGCCTGCTATAGATACCAGTATGATTGATAACGATAAAAATCCTCTCATTTTGGACGAACGGAGTTATGACCGAGAAGCTCTTTTGGCTGATCACGCAAGATGGATGGCTACGATAATGGATGAACAAAAAATTGTTTACCAAGAAATTCTTAATTCAGTTAATAGTGAAACTGGTGGTATTTTTCGTATGCGGATTTGGAGGTTCTGGAAAAATATTCTTATGGAGTATTCTTGGTGCTGCTATTCGTTCGAAGGGAGACATCGTTATTAACGTGGCCTCGAGTGGTATTGCTGCGTTGTTGTTACAAGGAGGTAGAACAGCTCATTCTAGGTTTGGAATACCGATTGTTGTTAATGAATTCACGATGTGTTCGATGAAGGCTGATACGCATGTTGCGGAATTAATTAGGGAAACTAAACTCATTATATGGGACGAGGCTCCCATGATGAGTAGGTATTGTTTTGAGACATTAGACAGAAGCATGCGTGACATTCTTAAATGCGATAAGCCTTTCGGAGGTAAAGTGGTTGTGTTAGGAGGAGACTTTAGACAAATCCTTCCAGTAGTCGTTAACGGTGGAAGGGTTGAAACTGTTATGGCCGCTATCACTTCATCTTATCTCTGGCGTAATTGTAAAATTCTCAAGCTTACACAGAACATGAGGCTTCTCCGTGGAATTGGTGGTAGTGATTTAGTTGAGCTTGATAAATTCTCACGATGGATTTTATCTATTGGGGATGGGAATATCAGAAATCAAGGTGATGATGATTTAGAGCTTGATATTCCGGAGGATTTGTTGATAACTCAATGCGATGATCCTATGGAAGCAATTGTAACCGAAGTTTATGGGCGTTCTTATGCAACAGAGCGTGATCCTAAGTTCTTTAAGCAGAGAGCTATTTTGAGTCCCACTAATTTAGACGTGGATAAGATCAATGAGTATATGTTGTCGCATATAACAGGTAATCGATTCTCCTTTTCGATATATATTATTGAATTGTCGGTTTCTTTTTCTTTTTTCTTATTAACATGGTTGTACGTTTTGACAGGTGAAGAGAGAGTATACTTCAGCTCTGATACTGTTGAAATATCAGATAAGAGCAAAGATCATGGCGTTGTTTACTCGCAAGAATTTCTGAATAGTATTAAGGTTTCCGGGTTGCCTAATCATGCTATGAAGTTGAAGATTGGTACTCCCATCATGTTGCTTAGGAACATTGATCCCAAAAATGGTCTTTGTAATGGTACACGTTTGCTTGTAATACAGATGGCTGATCATGTTATCCAAGCTTGCATGATAACTGGCGATAGGGTTGGTGATAGAGTCCTAATTCCGAGGACGAATGTGACTCCCCAAGAAGCAAGGTTTCCTTTCAGAATGAGGCGTAAACAGTTTCCTATTGCCGTTGCTTTCGCTATTACCATAAACAAAAGTCAAGGACAAACCTTGGAAAAGGTTGGTGTATTTCTACCGAGACCAGTTTTTTTCGCATGGACAGTTGTATGTAGCTGTTTCGAGGGTAACATCTAGAAGTGGTTTGAAGATTTTGATCACGGATAAAAAAGGCAAACCGCAGAGGAAAACAGCCAATGTTGTTTACACAGAGGTGTTTCAGGATGTTTAGATTAGTTTTTATTGTATCGTTTTCTTTAGTATTTTATCTATTATTTTTTGTTCGGATTTTATTGATTGATTTAAATTTTTAATTTTACTTTGCTTTTCGATTTTCCATTTATCGGATCTTAAAGACTTATTTATATTAATATATTTTCTTTCTTTTTATTTTATATTTTTAAAAAATTATGAATATGTGACGATTGAACATTAATTACTCGAGTCCTCATTGCTATGAATGATACGGACTTATTATATTGGGCTTATTATGGATGGAGTCGCAGCCATTTGATATTTTGTTTTGGGCTTATTATTTGGAGACGCAGCCATTTGATATTTTGTTTTGGGCTTATTATTTGGAGACGCAGCCATTTGATATTTTGTTTTGGGCTTATTATGGATCGAGTCGCAGCCATTTGATATTTTGTTTTGGTCTTATTATGGATCGAGTCGCAGCCCGTAAAGAATGCATATGATGAATTTATATAATATTATCTTGATTGCTATTAAAATTAGATGATTTTGCGTATGTCTATATCTGTTTTTCATGATAATATTAGCGCCAGCAATTATTTGGTTTATTTCCGGTAAATTTCTTTAACCTAATAATTTTAAACTGTATATTCTCTTAATATTGTTTTTAGGTAATTATATTTATACGTGTATCTAATCATTACGTTGTAGAAAGTTTCCACGTTCTTTTATGGCATTTAATTTTTGTGTTATTTCTGCAACTAAACGTTTGGTTAACTAGAGCATTTTTTTTTTAATATTAAAATATTACCTATTTTTATTGTTCATTGATGTTCTACCTAAACGTTCTCATTTCTCTTTCTCGACAGAAATTAAAAATACTTATTGTGTTTCTATATTTCTCTTTCTCACCATGGCTTCTGCTAATTTTTTATCGAAAATTCGTGTTGGTACTTGCGATCGAAAAATTCATGTCGTAATATTGAGGAAGTGGGAAGTACCTTCAACGAAAAGTGGTTCCATCGTTCATCTAATCTTGGCGGATATCAAAGTATGCATGTTTTGCTTCAAATTTTGGTTGTCTATTTTAAAATTGTTATGATATATTGATTTCTGCTTAGATAATTTTCCATATACCGATTTCATTTATAGGGAAACAAAATTCATGCTACCGCCAACAGATTTTTGGTTGATGTGCTCTCGGTTACTCTCGAAGAGGGTCATTGGAGATCTATTGGGGGTTTCGACGTTTTGCATGCCATAGGAGTTAAGAGATTCACGAGGAATAAGTTCCATATCGTGTTTACTTCGGAAACACAGGTATTCGAACTTCCTGCTCTCTCCGAGGATTTATTCATCGATTTATGTCCCAGACATATCCAATAGGTGATCAGACATATCCAATAGGTATGTCATTCAATCGTTTATATTGTTATTGGTATAATATTTTCCGTTAATTCTTTATATTCAATAAATTTGATTCGTATGACGTCTTTCCATAGATTTTATTGGAAGACTCATTACTATTGGTGACCTAGAAAGATTTAATGGTAAATCTTATGATGAAACTGCTGGTGATGAGGGTTCTTGTCGGGTCTGCTTTACTTTGAGCGATGTTGAGTAAGATTTTTTATGTTTTATTCAAATAGTTTCGTCGAGTATCTTTGAAACTATATTTATGATCATCTCTTCTCTTTTTGAATATAAGGGATCGAGAGTTCAAGTGTGAGGCGTATGGTCGAATTGCTGTTGATTTTTTTCAAAGATTGCACTCCGCTGATCACGGCACGGTTTACTGTGTGTTGAGATTCTGGCGTGTCATCTACGGGAATATGGGTGAGTTTTTTTATTATTGAGTGTCCATAGATCGTAGGATTTCATAATAATTGAAATGTCTTTCAATTGTTTGTAGGGAGAACTATGATTGTAAGTGATAGTGGGATATCTCAGTTTCTATTCAATCCCGACATCCCGGAAATACACGATTTCAGAAATAGGTATTTATCAACTTATTTTTGGTTGCTTTTGTTTTCTTATAGTTTATGTTAGTTTTTAATTCATAATTTGGTTCTATTTTGTAGTCTCAAGCAGAACCGTTTGAAGGTATCTTGGAAGTAAACGATCATCTGAAAGTCTTCTTTAGCAAATGACCCTTCTTTACTTATTGTTTAAATATTTTCTGTTTTGTTGTTTTGTTAAGAACTTTAATTATGTATTTTAACTCTTCTGATACTTATTAATATCGCTTTGTTCTTAACTTGGTCCAGAACTTCGTTTTAAATGGGCTTATCAAGTTGTTTCTAAAATTTTATACAGTATACGCTTAATTATTATTAATAAAATTTAATTGTGCAATAGTTTATGATGTGATTGGTTTGATGTGTCACGGTTTAAGATGACACGAAATATGTATTCTTTTTATGTGTATATCCTTTAAATATTTGGGTTGCGTCATGTAGTCTACCTATTACACTGACATATAATAGTAGCCTATGGGAAGCTTTTGGTGTTTTTATATGACAATTAAAATATTCTAAAAAATATACGATTCTAAAAAATATACGATTCTATAAAATATGCTCATTCTGGAAACTTTAGCCGTGAGTTCTGATCAGATTGTCTTTCTTATTTCACCATGGCTTCTGATAATCTCCTAGCAAATTTATTACTTGGTACAAATAATCGTATTATTCATGTGAAAATCTTGAGACGATGGATTGTTTCTAGCAGCCAACTTGGGGAAATTGTAAACCTTATTCTGGCAGATCTCAATGTATTGTTTTTTTTTTTATTTTTTTTCTCTAATTAGTTTGTTAGATATCGCCAAGTAGTTTGGTTTCGAGTTTCATAATATTTCGTACATTGTTATCTTTTACAGGGAAACAAAATTTATGTTACTACGAGCTATGATATGGTTGCTAATCTCGAGGTTAATCTCCAAGAATGTTCTTGGATAGCTATTCAATATTTCGATGTTTTGCATTATATTGGAGCGAAGAGATACACGGATAATCAGTACCTCATAAAGTTTGTTAAGGAGACAAAGGTAACCAAACTGCCTAATATTTCTGGTGATATGTATGCCAAATTTTGTCCCTACAAGTTCTTGGAGAAAAAGGTTATTGATCAAACCTATCCAATCGGTATGTAATTAATTTTTTTGGGATTTTAATCTGGTTTTATATTTTTATATATTTTTAAAATTTATTTAGTATATCTTCTCTTGAATTTGTCCCTATAGATTTTCTTGGAAGGCTTATCTCTGTAGGTGAACTTGAATATTTCGATTGTAACTCTTATGAGGACACCATTGGCGAAGGTGCAAGAAGATTGTGCTTTGTTTTAAAAGACGACAAGTACGTTTTATTATATTTATTTTAGCGGTTTTCAATACTGTATTCTTAGGCTACGCTTAGTATTATGATTATTTTTTTTTGTTACAGTGATAAAGAGGTGAATTGTGAGGCGTATGGTGATACGGCTTTTGATGTTTTCCTTAAATTGCTTCCAATAACGACTACTTATGTCGTCTGTGTATTGAGATTCTGGCGCGTCTTGTACGGAAACTTAGGTTAGTAGTTTTGCATTAACTTACCTATAATCTTTGATTATTTGGATTACGTTATTTCTTACGTGTATATTTTAATTCTTTTAGGGAAGCCTATAATTGTAAGCGAGCATGGTATATCTCAGGTTCTGTTCAATCCAAACATTCCCGATGTGGATGAATTCAAACAGAGGTATTTATCTTCTTAGTTTGGTTTGTCACTTTTCCATATTTTAATAGTTCATGGTTGTGGAGATTTTAATATTTGGTTTAATTTAGAAGTGTAAAACAAAATCATTTGGCGGCGTTGTCACCTCAGAAGAACAAGTAGAAGTGTTATTATTATTGTCTTATGCTTTGTTTATGTATCTAAAACTTGACATTTGGTTTATAAAGATTAATGTTATATTTACATTTTGTTATTTGGTCAAAATTGTATGTTCTGGTTATAGACTTGCGACTAAATATGCGTTTAAAAATGTTTTATAAATGCAAATATTATTAGAATTTGTTATTATTATTTTTTTAAACAGTACCTCCGATGATATTTAATTTATACTGTTAAGCTGTTTAATAAATTGAAAAAATATTATGTGTTTCCTATGTCATTATTACAGCATTGAAAAATTGACTTGTTTGTGATATGATCGTCTCGATGGACGCTTTTGTAGCACGTCAAAACTATTTAGGTGTATATCTCTTTTAGGTAATTGTATCAAAAGTAATTATTGCAAGACAAAGTCCGTACGTTTTATTAGAACAGAGTTTCATTGGTTTTTGAACTAGTGTTTATAAACTAAACGTTTGGTTTTACTAAATCATAAATTTGGACCAATACAAATGTTACACCTTTTAATTCTTGATACCGAGAGTAATTATAAGTATATTCTTTTTATCTAAGAAGCAATCAAATATTCTTTTTATCGTCTGGTTTTTCTCTATCTTTACTGTTGCGCCATGTCTTCTCCAAATACTTTATCTAATATATCAGTTGGTACCAATAACAGAGAAATTCATGTGAAAATTCTTAGAAAATGGATTGTTCCGTCTACGCAGATTGGCTCAATCGTTAATCTGATTCTGGTGGATGTTAAGGTCTGACTTTTTTTAAACCCAAATTGGCTCATTCGTTCAGTTTTTTTTTATATAGTATCTCATATACTTTTTTGCTTTGTAGGGTAACAAGATTCATGCTGCTTTTCATGATTTCTTTAATAAAGAGCTCTCGATTACCCTTCAAGAAGGTATTTGGAAGGTCATAGAGAATTTTCAGGTGTTGTATGCTGTTGGATCGAAGAGATATACGACCAACGAGTTCCATATCAAGCTTACTTCGCAGACAAAAGTATCGGAGCTCTCTGATCTTTCCGATGATATTTTCGCCGAATTCTGTTTCTATGAGTATGTGGAGAAAGGAATTTTTGATCAAAGATATCCAGTTGGTATGTGATTCTATTCTATTGGTCTTATTATATGGTTTTCCTTTTCAATCATCGTTTTAGATTATTGAAATAAATTTTCAATGGATTGTTTCCTAGATTTCCTTGGTAGGCTTATTAGTATTGATAAGCTTGAGAAGTTTGGTGGTCGATCTTATGAGAATTCTTTTGGTGAGGGGGCGAGCCGGCTCTGTTTTACTCTGAAAAACATTGAGTAAGATTTTTAAATCATATTTTCGGTTTAGTTTCTTGAATCATTCCTTGGGATTATCTGTTTTCCTTCTTGATTTTAGAGATAACGAAGTTAAGTGTGAGGCGTTTGGTCAAGTGGCTGATGAATTTGATCATATGGTGGTCTCACTTAATAGCAATACTCTCTTCTTCCTTTTGAGATTTTGGCGTATTCTCTATGAAAATCTAGGTATATTTTTATCAAAATATATCTATAAATTATATAATTTTAATTCTAGAATAGATTAAATCAATCTTACTTGTTTCTAGGTATACCTAAAATTGTAAGCGACCATGGAATATCTCAGTGTTTGTTTAATCCAGAAATCACGGAAGTAGAAGAATTCATAAAGAGGTATTTATGTAATTCGTTTGGTTTGGTTTCATTGTTTGAATTGCTTATAACTTTAAAATTGAAGATTTTATTTTATTTTGTAGAATCAAGCGGAAGCTTTTGACGTCTCCTCGTATCAACCAGACGGGCCTTGCACAGTCTTCTTTCTATAATGAACTTTTTTAATTTGTTGTTTAATTATTGAATTATTTACTGTATTACTAAAAACCTTGATTATATGCTTTTGTTGTTTTGTTATTATGAGAATTTATTGTACTCTTATTAACAACTAACAAGTAGTTGTTGATCAAAAATAATTTCATCTCAAATTTTTAAAATTATGTACTCGAGGTTCTCATATACCGTATCAACATGAGATCATCTAGGTTAAGATTAAATAGTCTCCATCTATGAATATAATAATTTCTTTTTCGATAATTATCAAAATGATATATTTTTTGTTTAGTCTACATTAATTTACTGGATTTATTATTACACAATTATTCAATACCGAACTTTTTGGTTCTCATATGATATATATAAATTTTCCTTTCTGATAAGAATGCGCGAAATAACAGTCGGTTAAAAAAAATGTTACCGAAAAAAAAACATAGATAATGCAAAGTTTATGTAAAGTCAATGAAAAACAGGAAATCGAATAATATTTTTTCTATTTACAATATTATCTATCTAATTAAAAATATTAATATTCGGTATTTAGGAATATTATATAACCCTAAATCTTATATGGTCATTGTTTTAACTTTCTTATATATATATATTATTATAGATACTTTTTATTTCTTGCTTAAGAGATGGTTTTTTGGCTATATAGAGAAATTGAATTGGATTCGCCTACACGTACGTCTGAATTTGTGTTTCCCTCGAAGATGATCTATACGTGGAAACATGAGTTTGTTTCAAGTGGTATGTTTTCTAATCATCATCGTATAAACTTTCTTTTGATAACGTTTTAGAATTTATAATGATTGGTTTTTTTCTCACAGTTTGCCTTGATACATTGTTGTGTATTCGACATTACACTAGCGGGTATGATTATCATGCTGGTCATCGTTACGAAGAAATTGTCATGTGTGAGATGGGCAAAGATCGACGTTCGGCCTATGGTGATCTTGCCGATCAAGATAGTGATCTCGAGATTGGCGAAGGAGACAAAGATGATGATGATGATTATATCGTCGATGAAGATAGTTTATACGATGATGATGGTGGTGATGATGATGATTATGACGACGATGATGATGACGACTATGATGATTATGATGATGATGATTATGATGATGGTGATGATGATGATGATGGTGATGATGAGGATAACAATTACGATGATGATGGTCATGATGACGATGATGATGACGATGATGACAGTGATGGTTATGGTGATGCTGACGACGATGATTACGCTGATGATGATGATGATGTTACTGATGATGCTGATTATGATGATGACGGTGATGCTGATGATTCTGATGATGATGATTCTAATGATGAATCAAACGATGATAATGATATCCGGTTCTCTGAAGATGAATTGGAGGCTTCTTCTTTAAAATCGAAAGAATCTGATTATGGTGTTATGCCTTTAAATCCGAGTAAATATGACTGGACTATCTTTGTGAGGGTTTTGCGAGTTTGGACTCAAGTCTCTGTATTTGGTGGTAGGACTCTCGAGCTTATTTTGTCTGACAAACAGGTTTGTTCATATGTAAAACTGATTTATATTCGGTGTAATTTATAGTATACTATATTTTGATTATTATTTATTACTATTCAGGGTCACATGATTCAAGCTACTGTAAGGGATGGTATTCGTGACATGTTCATGGGATTGCACGAAGGTCATTGGCTAAGTATTTCAAATTTTAAAGTCGTTCATCAGGGAGATAGTTGCTTGACTACTACGCATCGTTGCAGAAATTATTTTTCTTCAATCGACAAAGATATCGAAGGTTTTTTATCCTGTTTATAACAAATATTACAATTTTGTTGATTTTCGGAGTATCTTGGATGAAGTCTATTCGGACGCTTATTTAGTAGGTCAGTTTGTTTTAATCTTATTTATTTTATCAGGCTATTTACAAATTTATGGTTGAAAAAATTTCATAACATGTCTATTTTGTATATCATTCTGTAGATCTTATTGGCCGTGTCGTTAAAGTTGATGAGTTCAAGACTTGGGAAAAGTATAAACGTTCAGATGGAACTGTTGACGTGGACAACCTTCGCAATATGATGAAAAGCAAAGAAGAATGTATTTATCATACGATTTCTTTCGTTATCAAATATTCAAGGTACTGCCAGCGTATAGTAAAATTTAAATTTTGCTTATATTCTATAAATATTTATTGTATTTATGTTTTTGTTGGTTTTTTGTAGTGATGTGCAATTGAGATGCGATTTATCTGGATTGATGGTTTTAGATTTCTATGTTTCTTGGAAGAAGTGTGTCAATGTTGTTAATATTTGTGTGCTAAGATGGGGATTAATCGATGTTTATGCAGGTAATTCTTAGACTTTTGTTGTTATTAGCTTATTAAACAGTTTATAATATGTGATTATTGTTGTTATCTACAGGAAATATCACTGTTACCGCTACTTATCCAACTACTGTTACGTTGAACCCTTCTATTCATGAAGTTGATGAGTTCCGAAAATTGTGAGCTCTATAGAAACTAAATTCTGTTGTTCGTATATTATTTTTGTTGTTTGTTCTTCTAATTCTTTGATTTTGTTATTGATTATGTTATTGATTTTGTCATAAAATAGGTTTTCAAGGAAGAGAACACGTGCTGATATTGGATGCAAAAAGAAATGAACATTGATATTTACGAATTCGGATGCTTTATATTTATTATTTCTTGAGTTTAACTCGATGTCGTATTTGCTTTTTTCAATTTCTTTAGATATATTTTCAAGACTTTTTATATTAATTCAGTTTATTATTTATATTTCTTTCTTTATTTTTTTATTTTAAAGTACTCTAGCGTATTAAATTAATATCATCGTACTACAACTTTTTAGCACTCTATTTAGTTTGATTGTAATTTATAACAATGATATTATTGGGGGTCTGTTTCTAGACAAATTTTTTTATCAAAAATTCTTTTATTTTGCAAAAAAACAAAATAGTAACCTAACCGTCTCGAAACGGTTTCCTTTGGTTGAACCAATCGACATCTTATAATTTTTGTTTTTTATAAATACTAGATGTCCTATTGATAACTTCGTAACTTCTTTTGTTTTGATTTCGTTATTTTTTACAATATGTCTTCTTCTTTTCTCCTGTCTGGATTTAGTGTTGGGATGAGCGATAAACCAATACGTGTTAAGATTTTAAGAAAGTGGTTGGATTCGTTCTTACCAATTGAAACTCTCATGCATCTTATTCTTGCCGACGTCAATGTATGATTTATGCTTTTTCGATTTATTTGGATTGATCTGTTAATATATACTTATTATAACTTATTCGCTTGCATAACTCACGTGATTTTATCCTTATTGAAGGGGTATAAGATTCAGGCGACGATCACCGGTGATCTTATTGATCGCTTTAGAGAAAAAGTTTGCGAAAATTGTTGGATAGCTATCGAAAAGTTTGAAGTTCTGCATGCAATTGGACCTTTTAGACACACGATAAACGAGTACCACATTAAGTTTAATGATCATACAGAGATATCAGATCTTCCTGATGAGTATCCTGGTGAGATCTTTGTTGAGATCTTCCTGATGAGTATCCTGGTGAGAACCTGTTGATCAAACGTATTTCGTTGGTATGTAATTCTTTCATGATTAATTATATATTTTTAAATTAAAAGTTCTTAGCGAAACATAAATGGTTTTATTTTGATTTTTTTACTAGATCTGCTTGGAAGACTCTCTTTTGTTGGTGACCTTGAAACAATTGAATGTGTGTCTTACAAACATGTGTTTGGTGAGATGGCCTATCGCTTGTGCTTTTTGTTAAAGGACATCGAGTAAGTTTTATTGTGTTCACAATGTTTTCACACATTCATACTTTTTCTAATTTATTTTTTTCGAATTATAATAAATTTTATTGATATATGAGCAATCGTGAGATTAGATGCGAGACATTTGGTGGATCGGCTGTTGAGTTTGATGAACAGCTAAAGACTGTTTGTGTTGGTCGTGATATTTGTGTTTTGAGGTTTTGGCGTATAATGTACGGGAATATCGGTGAGGCTAATTTAAAAGTTATATCGATGTATTTTTATATTTTTATATTAAGCGAAATCAGTTTTAATTCGGGACTTTGGTTGATGTTAGGTCAAATTAATACCATCAGCCAGAATGGAGTATCTCAGATATTAATCAATCCTTCCATTCCAGATGTCGCCGAGTTTAAGAAAGGGTACTATAATGTTTCTTTAAACGCAATTTTCGTTTATTTATTTTAATTGATATACTAATCATTTTGTTTATGATTTAGGCTAGCATCGAGGGCTTTGAAGATTTCAAGCCTAACTGATTGATGTTGTCAATATCTTTGCGTATCTACAATATCTTTGCGTACCGTTTTTTTAATAAGAATTTTAGTCTTAAACTTTTGTAATTTTCAATTTTGTTAAAAACATTTATATCCTTTTAACAGATTGCTTCGGGTTTTTGTTATCTTTTAATCATATTCCTGCCAGGATGTTGATTTGTTATTATAAACTGCCAAAAAAATCATCAAATGTTTTAGATTGTCTCGATAATTGGTTTTATCGTGGGCTTAAGCCCGCGCAGGGCGCGGGCCAATCAGCTAGTTTAAAATAATAGTTGACTAACTCCCTGAATAAAAACGACGACCACCTCATCGATTTGATACATACATGTCAGCTTAGTCATTTAAAGTAATAGTTGACTTACTCCCATTTACGCCTACATTGTTTTCAGCTCAAACAAAAAAAGTTTAGTTAGTTAATTTGAAATTTTTAGCCATTTAGGTTTAAAAAGACATAGGGTCTTTGTTTGTGAACGACTTTGTACTTTTCCAAAAGTGATAAAAGTGAGGATTTAGTATTTTGATGTTAGACTTAAATAATGGTAATTAGTAAAAAATAGTATTCACGGTAATCTATATAGAATAGGTAGACTGACACAAGTTCTATATAAAACGATAGTTTTTTTATAAATATAATCAGTTATCTATATTTGAAAACTCTGTATTCATTTTTTAAAATTCAAATTATTTTAGATGAGGCAAATATGTATTATTTTAATAGGATCATGAGACTTAATCAATTTATACTAAGAGATTAATTAAAAAAAAATGAGATAAGGTATAATGTTTTGTTATGATAAAGCAACTGTTTCTTTGTTTCTCTTTCCCATTGTCGAGAAGTCTAGCATTCAGTCATTAAATTTTGTTGTTGTGTTGATCACTTGTTGTAGTTGGAACATGATCTGATTACAAATCTTCTTCCTGTAATCTTTGTGTTCTTTCGAATGTTATCGATAATTTCTTTAGACTATATGACTAATGAGTCAATGACCCTTTTAGGATTCCCTAGAGTCACTAAAAATTTAAACAAAGCATTTAAAAAAACAAAATAGACATAAGTGATATGTAAACACTTTTTTGTTTTTAATTAAATAAAACAAAATGATTTTTTAAAATGTTATCGTTACATGAATTGACCTTAACTGTTCAGTCCTCCGATACCTTTTTTGTAACGAAAACAATAGTCACATTTTTTTTTTTCACAATAGTCACATTTGGTTTCCGTATATTAGAAAAACCCATTGTGAAACCCAAAGAATAATATGATGCACTTTCCTTCTTTTTGACATAAAAATAGTTAATAAATAAATAGTTAAGTTGCTAGAATTGAATCGTAAAAAATTTCAAAAAAAAAAAAAAACAAATATGATGCACTTTCCTTCTTTTTGACATAAAAATAGTTAATAAATAAATAGTTAAGTTGCAAGAATTGAATCGTAAAAAATTTCAAAAGAAAAAAAAAAAGAATTTATACGTCGAGTTTATGTTATCATCAATATTAAGAAAATTTTTGAGCATCCTTTTCATGTAAAAAAAGAATAACTTAATATATGGCATATTATATATATATATAT